>SNQJ01S0089254.1:34756-44765 GCA_010110895.2 Picea sitchensis
TTTTGGGACGCTGGGAAGCCATTGGAGCAGTCGGTTTGTCAGTTTGAGCATTGTAAGACATGTTTTTGAGAAATTTTTGAGAAATTAATAATAATGATCCATTGGAAGCTGGACCAGGAGATGTAGCCCATAAGAGGGGTGAAATCCTTTATCAATTGTTGTGCACATGTGTTTATGTTTAATGTTTATGTTGTTGTATATGTGTATTTTGCATAAGTAATCCTTAATTTATGTGTTGAAAATTGATCCTGTTGCTTTAAACACATAACATTTAACTTGCAATAAGTTTTCAAGTTTTTCAAGTCTTCTTCATTTTTAGATCAGTGAGACACAAGACATGGGGAGATGAAAAGGTGAAAGGGGATGACTCTCGCATCCAAAATGAGAAAAAAAAAAAGACTAAGTGTAAAAGTGAGTAAAGAGATAAGATAATTCATGCGAGTGATAAGTCATGTGGATGATAAGTAATGCAGGTGATAAGTGATAGGTCACGCGGGTGATAATTCATGCAGGTTAGAATTCATGTAGGTGTGAAGGTGGAAATGAGGGTAAAACCCAGTAAATGACTAAGTCATGAAGGGTGCAATTTGGGTAACATGGAAGATAGAGGTGCAAATTGAGAGTCATGGGATTGCAGGTGCGGGACACAAGACATGAGGAAAAAAGGTTAATGAAGAGGGAGTTTGTCCCACATCCGCAATGGAAGACTTAGTGTAAAGAGGAGTAAAAAGTGGCAAGTCATAAAAAATGACTAAGTGTTGGGGAGGTAAGTCATAGAGTTATGTGAGTCATAGAGTCATAGAGTTGAAAATAAGAAAATGGAAATGAAATATGAAATATAGAAAATGGAAAATGGAAATAAGAAATGGAAAAATGAAATAGGAAGAGTAAAATGGAAAATAGAAAATGAAAATGAATTATAAAAATGAATGTGGAGATGAATTATGAAATTGAACTAAGTGGATAATGAAAATGGAAATGGGATAATTATGGAAATGGATAATGAAAATGGAAATGGGCTAAGTATGGAAATGACTAAGTGTGGAAAATATTTAAATATAGAAATGGTGTGGAGGATTGGAAAATTGTCTAAGGATGAAGAGTAGTGAGGATGGAGAGTAGAGTGGAAAGGAAGAAAAATGGCTATGTATAAATTGTGGAGAGTGGAGAATAAGGAAAATGGAAAAATGGCTAAGTATGGGGTAGTAGTATGTGGAAGAAAAATGGCATATCTTGGGCATATGAGATCCATTTTAAATTCCGTAAAGTGTTGAACAAAGTTGAGACATAGGGATATTTAGTGAGAAAATAGGCAGAAGCAATTTCATTCTTTTAGTATCTTTTGTTCTCTTCTCTTTTGTTTCAAATAGAGACCATCTCTATTATCTTTTCAAGATGAAGAATTGGAGAGATGAAACTAATTGGAAACTTTTTGGGTCTCACAATCAATAGTTGAATATTCTTTAGAACTTTTTAATTTCGAAGAAAAAAAAAATGGTCTCTATTTGATAGGTGAAAACATATCAACAGGAGCCCCATTTTAGACCTCAAATTTCACCTAATGTATTTGATCTGAATACTTTCACACAACAATATCACTTCACCTTGAAGTTCAATGAAAACATGCAACATAAGACAAACAAAACTCTTATGCAAAATCCCGACTCCTAGCCATTTGATAGTCAGGAGCTCAACCTACAAAAAACTAGGTAGAAACATGCACCATCAATGAAGACTAACCATGGTGAAAATCCCAACACTGGAAAATGGTGTGACTACCACAAGTGAACATGGCATGACTAAGAGAACTAGAGAGCACATGCAACCTTTGTTGTGACATAATCACCTTCAAAAGGTAAGTCTATGCCTAAAGACATACCAACCTCGGTCTCTTCAATAATCAAGTGATTCCTTGTGATCTAGATATTTCTATAGATCTTATCTCCTATATGCATCTTCCATCTACAATAATGCAGAATGTAGAAAAGGAGAGGATTTTCTATACAAAAGTGTAGGTCAAAGGCCAACCTCTTAGAACCATCCCTTGCAATGGTATCCAAAAGGATCTCATTTTCTCTACCATTATGAAGCATCTTGCATTAACTACTTCACCTCATCCACAACCCTACATCATATGGTGGATGAACGATAAGTAAGAAATGTGCATCATGCACCAATGTCAATTGTTGTATACAATCAATCCTATGTTTGATTATGTCCTTTTTGATGTTCCAAACTTCGACGTTGAAAATTTCATCTTTGGATAACCATACCTTTGGGAGAGACATGGGAGTTATCATTCATGGCCACCTAATTTTTCTAAGAGGATTCAAGAACAATGGTTCTAAATTACTGAATTGATGAAATACCATTAGAATGAGACATTTCAATGCAACAAGATTTTAGTCAACCATATTATCCTTTAGCAATAGCATTCACCTACACCTTTAGTCCCAAAAGTTAGTGCAATAGGGACCATAACTCTCCAAAGGGAATGAATGATCTAGGCACTCCCTCATTATTGACAATAACTTTCTCGATTGTTCTTTCATAAACATTGGCAACCATTTGGGGACATTTTCTTGACAATGTCAACAACCTTCTTGTTAGTACCCCGCTTATCAATGGCACTCTTGTTGACAACTCACTTGCCAATTGTTGAATTTTATTTTTATTTTTAGATCTGATAATTATTTCCTTACGATTTAAATGCTATTGTTATCATAGAATAATTACACGCTGAAAATCTCAACAAGACTTAACAAATTTGATGAGAGGTTATTGTAAGTAAATATTGTATATGATATGATATATTACAATTGATGGCCCTAACATATATACTTGGGCGAAGTGCCCTTTCATTTAATGGACATGTATTTTTCATTATTGTCATTTCATTAAATAATTTATTATTAATTATTGATTATTTATAATTATACATTATATTATAAATATATTATATTTATGTTGATGATTATTTCAACACATGCACATCTAATTAATATAGATCGATCCATCCTGGAGCAGGCAATGTGAGAGTACCTTGAGTCTATCCATTCCTCATTGGGAGAAAGACTATGCCTGGACCATTCACTACTAGCAAAGCTCTTTGAGTTAATGAGTCATTTCCATTGGTCAAATCAGCATGATGGATCTAGGAGAATGTTTTCATGATGTTGCTAACTGGAGAAACATCAACACCAACAACTCTCTTGTTGACAGATAGCTTGTCTGCACATGCTTTTCAACAATCCACTTACCAATGATGCTCTTGTTGACAAATATTGTGTCTACATCACTCTTGTCTAAAACCAACTTGTCTATGGCCCTCATGTTGACAACACACTTGTTGATAACTGTTATTGTCAATGGAAACCTTGTCAACCATCCTTTTTCCAACTCTTGTCGACATGTTCCTTGTTGACAACCCTTACATCAATGTCAACCTTGTCGACATTGATTCACTATAACCACATTTTAATTAATTATATCCTAATGAAAGACAATAGAAGTTAGTGCACAACAACAACACACCTCGATGAGTCTTGGCTTTCTACTTTCCTCAACCTGTCATTGATGAAACAATTAATTATGTTACTTTAATGTAATTCTATATATTCAAAGTATTATATGAACCATAAGAAACATAACTTCTTCTTTTAGCATGTTGTCTTACTAAGCAATGTACATGTCATTCACACAATTATTAGTGAATGAAAACCTTTGAATAAGGGGAATGTGTTCTTGCTCAATATTGGCTACATCATAGTGCTAATCATTTGTAGGGCCTAATCAAATTGAACTCTTCAATGGGAATCTCAACACTAGATCCAAATCTGTCTTTGCTTCTTATTCTAGGCACATATGGCCCAAATTCAATGTAGTAACATTTGTTTTTTTTAACTAATTGTCAAAAATACAACCACAGATGCTTTGCAAGTCATTTCAATTAAAGTTGCATATGAGATCTAGAGATTTATTCCTTGTAAATACCCTAATGCCAATGTAACAACCTCTAGCATTTATTTAATTATGTTTTCTCTTCATGTCGTAGAATTTCATTTCCTTTTTTCAATCAACAACGTTGACAATATAAACAACTCAATCAAATTGGTTAAGACGATCAAATAATATTCACTATTTCCTTTTTGGAATCAACAAATTTGACAATATAAATAACTAAGTGTGTATGTTTTCACAGTTGGTCATAATTATTGTAGAACTTTCTAGAAATAAATTGTGTAGACAATTTTGAAACATCCAACGTTTCGAGTGGACACTCCACCCATTGGTTAAGATGAAATTGGTTAAGAATATCAAATAATATCATCACCAACTATATAATTTGATAAGATTAATTAATAATTATGGCATTGTTCACCAGTGGTATTTTAACTTTGAAATAGGCTTTCATAAGGCACGTGACAACCCAAATTAAACAATCCCATATAGAGCTCCTTGTTTTTATTCGAATCATCTAATTGTTTCAAAATTATCATTTAATAATAACTATAATCGTGTGCACAATTATTGAATATAATTGACATCTTGACCAATCAAATTCAAAATACTTCATTTAAAGATTCTTTTATTATTATTATTATTATTATTATTATTTTACATGTAAATAACCATTCCTCCCTCAATCTCGTAACCAAGGATGTGATTTTTGGTACCTTGCCAACCCTAATTAATAATTGGCTCACAAATATTGAACCATGTCACAAATGGGATTTGAACTTGGGTGCAAAGGATAACAATTTCTCTATGAACCAACCGAGCTAGATCTAGTTATTTTTTTATATTATTTGGTTAACACCTCATAAACATAACTCTTCAATTTTGAATGTCATGCAAGTTGTAAAGTCACACATTAGTATATTGGTTAAGGACTCAATCTACAATGTAATAGTTCTGAGCACTATTATATTTTTCATAGGAAAAACAATAAAATATTTAAAGGAGTCATAAATCACAAGATCTTTCTTCTAACAACTTATGCAAAGGCATTAAACCCATTCTCACACTTAATTGTTATGCAAAATTATGCTACTATGTGTATGTTTTTACCTTCATTTTTTTTATCAAACACTCTTTTATTGTTGACAAAAACTTGCTTTCATCAATATAGACAACCATCATGGACATATGCTTTGTTAACTTTGACAACCCTCTTGTCGATAACCCGCTTGTTGACCCCACTCTTGCCAACAAATTGATTTGTGATCATGCTCTCATTGATACCATGATTGTTTATGATGCTTTTGTTTGACATCCATGATGATGATCCCATCCCAATTGTCAATGACACTTTTGTTGATTCCCTATTTATGTCTAACATAATTCTTAACAACCAACTTGTCGATGGTCCTCATCTTGACAACTTCCTTTTCGATGGCCCTCATCTTGACAACTCCCTTTTCGATGGTATACTTATTAATGATCCCTCTTGTCAACGGACACCTCATCGACCATCCTTTTGTCAACAACTCTTTTGTTTATGGGATCCTCATTCATGGGTCCCTTATGGATGACCCTCATGTCAATTATACCCTTGTTGATATCAGCTCAACATAAAGACTGCAATTTAGTGAATCGGTGCCCAATGGTGTGGTAGTACAAGTTAGTACAAAACAACAACTCATCTTGAAAACTCTCAACTTTCGATGTGTGTCATCCGATTAGAAATTAAACAATCACTTCATAACCTCAATGTTATTCTAAAAGTACATTGTATTATATAGATCATACAGACCTTGATTTAATTCTATTCACTCTCTTTCCATGAGAAATGCACATGCCATTCACACAATTATACAAACACTATTCAATCTACTTTGTTTTATGTATATATATTTTCATTATTTGCTTGTTGTCAATTGGGTTTAGCTTGGATGGTTGTGAGGAATGATTGTTATCCTCCCCACCCGGGTTCAATTCCCATAAATGACATGTTAATCTCATAATGCATATGTTGTAATGGCTTCAATCCTATATGTATTGGAAAGTTGCCTTTGATTCAATTGAATAGCAAGGCAACTGCTTTTTCGGGGGGGGGATAATATTTTCATTATTTTCTTCATTATCTTCATGCTTCCACTTCCCATAACTTAATAAATCCCACTCTCTTTAAGTTGTCCCCGATTTCCATCCTATAATCAATACCAGTCTATTCTAAATTACTACTTAGTAGTTAACATTAAAGACTCCAAAAGAGCCTCTATAACAAAATGTAAGCTAGATAACAATGCACCTTACATAGCATTATGTGAAAAGTATGAGAGATACCTATATGATACTTAGAAAACCTATTTATCATTTTTTTTTTTCCAAGGAAAACCTTGTGAGGAAACTCAATGAATGTTTCCCCACATTCATTGATGGCATCCCTAGTAAACCTGTCATGGTGTATACTAGTGCACTTTACCCAGTTAGGCACCTCCCTACACAGAACTAGCCAAATTCCTAGAAACATTGATGATGATTGGTTGAGCTAACCCCTCTGGCATCCCTACTTCATAGTTTTGCAAATGAATTTAGCTGTAAATTTTTCCCAAATATTAACTTTGTTTGATAAAATAAAAGTGCTAAAATAAAAGGCATGGGAAAGAAGTTAGTTAAAATTCCCCACTTCCATGCGATATTTTTAATCCTTTCAAGTGGGCATATATTTCATTGTAAATAAGAAAATATGATTTCACAATTCTAAACACTAGAAGGGATAATGGATCCCGTAGAATTTGCAAATATGTGATATGTCATAATTGAGTGAAAGGGGCATGTTTATGTTAATGGGTAGACAACACTAACACAAAATATTCGTTAGAGAAATTTTGAGGTAAAAAATGGGCCTCAAAAAAAAAGTATTATCAACGTCAATTTTAAAAGAACCAATAGGATTCAAGGTGATGATGTCAACCATATGGGTAAATAGTTTTGGAGGAAAAGAAAGAAAACTATTTTTTTACTATCATATTTTGACTTATCTCCTTATAGGTTTACTCAAATTTCAAGTGTAGGCATCGGTTGGATGCAGAATTAGATTTTGTGTCCAATGAGTACCCACTCTACATATTTTTAATAGATCCACAATGAAATAAACTAGAAATGCATGGAAAAATGTGTTTTTTTTTCAAGAAACATTACCTTCATGTATTTCCAGTTTATCTCATTGTGAATCTATTAAAAGTATGCAAAATGGGTATTCATTGTTACATCCAATGAATTCTTGCACTTGAAATTTGAATAAACCTATAAGGAGATAAATAAATAAAATTACGATATAAAAAGCAGTTTTCTTTCTTTCCCTTTGAAAATTTATAACTCTTATTTTATTAATTTAACTATTATTTTATTATTTCCCTTAAGAGACCCATTTTAGACCTCAAAATTTATCTAATGACACTTTTCACATTGGTTATGTAAATCATCATTTCAACTACTTATTTGACATATTTTTTGAGGATACAAAAACATTAGTTGTCTCTCCCCCGTAAAATACCTCAAACCTTAAATTTCAAACTTCAAACTCTGAAGATGCCAAAAACACTTTCAATGCAACTTTTGTGATTGATTGTTTGTTGTTATAAGTTTTGAAAAAGGAAACTCCACGGTTATCTCAATCTATTTTTGTAAACAAGAAAAGAGCTACGAGAAGATTTCACAATGATTAAAATTGAAGGCTATAGGATTTAGAGTTTGATTTCCTCATCGTTCCACTTTTGAAGCCCAGACAAATATCAAGTCATTTGAACTCAAGTTGCTAGATTTAAAATCTAATGTCGTCACCACTAAACCATGGAACCAAATATGAAACTCGACTATATAGAATTTTTAAGTACAAGCATTTTTACAGTTATGTACACTAATGCCTTGGAATAAGTGTATTGATAGGTATGGTCCTCACCTCAAGAATTTTGCAATGAAGGGGTTCATAGGAGTGCTTTTGGATTCATAAGAAGGCTCTTGAAAAAATGTTATAAGACTTTATTTGAATTAAATGTATCTGTTAACATCTAAACCTACATTAATGACTTCACTTTGTTGTAAGAACGTTATCGTTCTTGTAGCGTATTAAAATCATCATGTCTACAAGCATTGATTGTGTTACCATGCTATATTTTTCCGTCATTTTGCTAAATTTCATATTTCTCAAAGCCCTCACCTTGATGAAATCTTTTGATCTGTCATTGTTTTCTAAAAAATCAAAATTCCTTGGTTAAAATTTAGTTTGTTATTCAAAATGCCAAATCATTTTCTGGTTATACTTAAAACCAGAAAGAAGGAAAGAAAATTATTTGTTTCAAATCATTTTAAATGTTTTCATTTGTTCGTTTTGGAAAATAAAAATAAAAGTATTTGGATTGTACACCCAATATCCAAGACCAAGCACCTGAGACCGAGAATTGTGCCACATTACCACGGATGCAAAGCATGCATCGACAAGCAACAACAACGATCATACAAGGCGCAAGTTAGAGCCCACAAGGGGTCAAAGACAATGCTCAATGTGTTAATAAGGCATCAAAACCTTGGCGCATATAAACAATTGTAAAAGTCTTTTCCTTGGCAATGTGGGATATATCCCATTGCATGAAAATGTTAAAATGCCACAAGGAGGAACTTCATAAGGTATGTAAGACTACCACCAAACATCCGAGAATGCCCAACTATCAAAATTCGAGCTTGTCAAGTTATTGTTCCATGTAACAATGATGTCTAATGATTTCTCTAGGTGTTGTTTATTGTATCCATAGGGCTTGGTCGATTTTCAAAAGTGGTAGCAAATTTCAAAAAACGGAGGCAACGATAGGTATAGAGCCTCAAAACACCAGTACTTCAAACTCCATGTATTGCAAGAAGTGAAGGGCTTAATAGTTGTTGCAAGAGAATCCCACCATGATATCCCATGCAATCATGGGAAAAAATGGGTCTGGAAAGAAAACTTCCTCGAAGTTTCTTATGGGTCATCCAGATTATGAACTAACAGGGATGAAATGTGATTCTCATAGGTGAGAACTTTCGTGATAAGGATACTGAGGTAAGGTGCCATTTTGGGCTATTTATGAGTTTCCAATCTCTAGTTGAGATCCCAAGAGTGAGTAACTTGGATTTTTCGCGGATGGCATGTAATTCTCGAAGATCAACCCTTGGCCTTATGGAACTTGTTTCCCTTGAGTTCTATGGTTTCTTTTATCCAAACTAGAATTTCTAAATATGGATCCTAAATGTCAATGGTGTCTTTAGTGGTGGCGAGAAGAAACGCAACAAAATTTTCAACTTGAGGTTCTCGAGGATGATTTGGTAATTCTTGATAAAATTGATTCCAAGTTAAATGTTGATGCTTTACAAGATGTTGCAAAGGATTTCAATGGAATGCTGACTTCTAAAAATGCAGTGTTGATGATCACTCACCACCATTATCTTTTGGATTCTATAAAGCCTACATATGTGCACATATTGGAAAATGGTCCTATTGTGAAGACTAGAAATGCTTCATTAACAAAGAAACTTGAAGAAGGTGGTTACAAAGCAATTATTTGATGTATAATGTTTGTCCTGAAGGAATTATGAGAATCTTCTCCAATCCATCCATATATATAAAACAGAAAATTCTAGCATGGAAAAAGCCATTGACAGACACCATAGTGTTCTTTATCAAGCTCATCGTAACTTACATGGAGCAAGGTTTTTTCTTGGCAGCATAAGCATGGATGGACATCTCCCAAGTGTCAAAGCAGTTCCCATTCAAAGAATGCTTAGTTTCTAATGTTTATGGATAATGTTTAATGATCATTGGTGGAAGAAACGCCGCATAATGGTGATAATAGATACAAAAGTTTGTATCAAGTATACAAACATAAGTGTCCAAGTGCCCACATTAGATATTGAGTGGTGACATTTGTATAAGGTGTTGAAACAAAGAAACAATATTCGTAATTTGTGTGAACGGTTTGATTGCATTTTTCCATTAGCAAATTCAATGAAGGTAAATATCCCTTTATTTCCA
>SNQJ01S0089256.1:0-2500 GCA_010110895.2 Picea sitchensis
GGGGAAACCTAGTTACAGAGCCCCAGAATTTTCTTTCACTGTCATGTCTGCAGTTTTATCATGGCCCGTCACTTCTGGGCAGTCGAGGTGGTGCAGTTTCATTTTTTTCTGGTGCCTGCGATGGAGTAGCCTAGTCTTGCCACATGAGACTTTCTCCTTTGCATCCTCTCACCTGGTTTGTGGTTGTCTTTTCCTTTGGAAGAATGGTTTTTTCTTTTTCATTCTCGGTGAGATGCTTGGTGGCTGCGCATTCTGGTGTGGATCTGTTTTGTCTGGGGTATGTTTCCATGCTTGTGGGTGCGTCATCTGGTGCTTTTATTCTCTGGTTTGTTAACTCGGATCTGATTTTTAGTGCATGATATGTCGTCTGCGGGATTCTGGACAACTTTATATTCAACCTTTAGTGTGCATGAAGGTTTTCAAAAGTTTTCTTTGGGGTTGGAACTCACCAATCCATCCCTGCTGGTATGTTCAGGGATTGATGCAATGTCAGGGTTTTCTCGATGATCTTAGTGGTTGGGGATCCCTACATCCCTCTCTGGTATGTGTTGTGGAGTGGATGTTGGGTTTTCTATTTATTTGTCGGGGTTTGAGTCAAAGCTTTGAGGTCCTTCTTTTACGGGTGTGTAGTGTGTTGATGGATCCTAAATCCATTTAACTCAATAGAAGGAACCAAACTCACCACCAAGGCCTAATTATACTCTACAACGTTTAATAGTGGAATGGTTCTCCAGATCTTGCGATACGACCAATTAATCGATGGGCTTTACATTTTCTTTTGAAGGCCTCTCCTTCAGTTCAGAAGTTCTCTCTTTTTGAATTTTCTCTTAGGTGTGACTGGTATAAGATGGAAAACCGGTATAAACCAACTAGGCAACAAATGGGAATGCACTTTAACTATTGGAGAAGAGGTTGGGCTTGGGATAACCCTTACACCCTAGCATGCAGACAATGATTGTATGCCACAAACATAGTACTAATACATTAACCATGTGAATATCCAATTACTAACTGAGATACAAATCATCATAAGAAAACATGCATGTGATAAATAATGGCAAGTAAAATAATTCACTCAACTCTAATCATCCATCACATAACAACACAACGATTCATCTTCATCATTAAAGAATTAACTGTAAAACATTGTATCAGATAACTTATCAATAGATTTAATATCTCTTACTCGTTACTTCATCCATTCATGAGACAAGATAGGAAATATGTCTTCTCCACATCAATTCATACACGCATCTGATGAAAATATAAACTTGTCTCTGGTCCAGAAGGAATTCTCAATTAAAGGCAGCTCCAAAATAATTTTTAACAAAACCAAAAATGAGAGTTTCTTGCAACAACCATCGACCTTTAACTAATCGGTCGATGCTCTTATTTATAACATAAAATTAACTAAAAATAATGGCTAAAGTGCAGATAAGTAAAACAGAATTTGCCACATGGAATTCCCTCCTATGAGTTTTCTATGAGTCATCTCAAGATATCACTTTAAAAGGGTGACTCTTCTCATACTCTCACCATTGGATGAGCAACTCCTCGCAGGTGTTGGCGTATGGAAATATATGTTGCTCCATCAGGGTCGCGTATATATCTCTTATTTCCACCGCATGTTACCGATAACTGACCAAATTGGGACTTAACTGTCGCAGCATAGCCCGAGATTTCATTGGTTGTTCCATAAACTGTTGCACCTGACCTGGCATTGTGTCTGTCACCTTTGCTAGTTTTTCGACCCATGATGAGTCTTGATCGATGTGCGATTTGACTATGTCGCATAATTCGATGAAGTCATCAAGCATGCCAAACTTGGAGAGCTTGATATCCTTCATTTCCTTGTTGATTTTGATCTAGTTCCTCTCGCACTTGGCCCATTTTCTTGAATTTCCCCATGAGGATCCCGAGGTATTCTTGTCCAATACTTGGAGGCATCTTTCCTGCAATCAAAAAATGAAATCCTTTAGAGACCGTGTATAGAGTAACACTGGGTAAAATACATGTATAAGTGTAAGTATGAGAAATCCAGACTGGTACATACCTGTAAAGCTCGCTAAACCTGGTTATCCGATACTTAGGGGATCTCTACAGCTTTCTAATCGCTTGCTTCACTTCTGTTAGCACTATTATCTTTATCTTAGTTAGGGTGGGTCTATGTATTACAACATGAAATATCGGGTACAGGATAACATGAGATTCGAGGTCATGCCAGTTGTCGGTTGGCCCTTGGAGTCGGGAAAGGATGTTAGAGCCAAACATGTGTTAAGAGTACGAGTATGTTCCAAAAGAGTCGGGTCCTGTCATAATGGAAGTCGTTAGGTGCCTCAGGTCGAGGCAAGTTGTTAAAACAGAAGTCAAGTCAGTAAGTGAAACAACCATCATCAACTCATCATGAAGGCTGAAAGAATAAAAAATCACGGTGCTTGTGTCATGCACGCCCTGCAATTCCTATCGACTGCATCTCACACGCCTGAAATGCATTCGTCGC
>SNQJ01S0089256.1:7500-10831 GCA_010110895.2 Picea sitchensis
TGTCATCATCCATCTAAGTTTTTCACTACGGCTAATGATTGGTCGGAGGTGAAAGTATAAAGGAAGAAATCTTTGTTGAAATCAGGACTCCGCAACACGAAGGCTTGAGATATAGCAGTCTTAATATCACTGAAGACCTTCTTTCATTCATCATCCCACTTAAATTCAACATCTTTACGAATCATATTTTGTAAGGGTTTGATAGTTTCTGCGAAATTGGGCGTGAATTTCCTCACAAAGTTGATTTTCCCGAAGAATGATTGCATAGATTTTTGTTGTGAGGCAATGGAAGTTGAGCTATATCCTTAATCCTTTATGGGTCTATGTGAATTTCTACTTGAGATATAATGTGGCCTAGCATCTTACCTTCCATGACACTGAAAATAGTCTTCTTAGGGTTTAAGGATATACCGTATTTCCTACACCTTTCGAAAATTTGGGTTAAGTTTTGGATGTGGTCTTCTCTGTTCTTTGAATACACGGTCACGTCGTCAAAGTAAATTATTACACACTTTTTTATTAGTCCCCGAAATACTACATCCATGGCCCTCTGGAAGGTCTCTCCTGCATTGATTAAACCAAAGGGCATGCGTTTGTAATCGAAATTTCCCCACTTGGTTCGGAAGGTAGTTTTTAAATGGTCTTCCTCTTAAACTAGAACCTGGTTGTAACCTGAGAAGTCATCCAGCAAAGAGAAAATATCAGAGCCATACACGATCTGTAAGAGCTTCTCCACTGGAGGAACTGGGTAGTTTTCCTTTTCTGGAGATCTATTGAGGTTTCTAAAATCTACGCATAGACGGATCTCCCTGGACTTTTTCCTTACAGGAACCAAATTAGCTACCCATGCAGAATGTCTAACCTGGAAGATAATTTTGGCATCTAACAGTTTTTTCAACTCCTGACACATGAGATGTTCCAGGGAAGGGTGATACTTCCGAAGCTTCTATTGGAAGGGTTTCACTTCAGGTTTTAACAGGATAGTGTGTTGAATGATACAGGTGTCATAAGTTTTCAGATATCGGTAGGACCACACAAAGACATCTTGATATTTTCTGAAGAGTTTGAGATAGGCCTTCCTTTCCTCTTTATATATTTCCCTACTGAGGTTTACGTTTTTTTTTATTTTCCGGGGTTCCAAGATTTATAGTTTCATGCATGGCACAGGAACTACCGGTTTTCGTGTTTTTTGACCCCTTAAAATTTTCCTCTAGGTAAAAAAGTAAGTTGTCTATCCCCTTTGGTATCATGTGGGACTTTGATTTTTCAATTGATTTATTTGTATTAAGGTAGGTTTCTATCGAATATTCCTAGAATGATTCATCGTCAATGGTCAAATCTTTAAAATTGTCCAGATTGGTCAGAAAGTTTATAATCTATTCACATCCTTAAAAAACCTTCCAATTATAAATATTGTTGGGCATCGAGGGTTTATATAATAGTTTTACAGTGAACTGAGAAGCTTCATAATCCTCTAGAGTCGATAGCCTTGAGGCAGCGGTGTCCAGAGAATCAGCAAGAATGCTCTTTGCTCTAGGAATCGTTGTGATGTTGAAATCTTCAAAATGCTTTATTAGCCTGTGCACTTCATGTTGGTAATTCTTTAGGTGTGGAGAATTGCAATGTATAGTATTCCTTATTTTTTTGACAATGATTTCAAAATCTCCGAAAACTTTCAATTATTGGATGTTTAGGTCTATGGCTTTCTTTAGACCTTGTACTAGAGCTTCATACTCGACAATGTTATTTGTGCATTCAAATTCTAGTATACAAGACATGAAATGTTGTTTTCCCTTTGGATTAATGAGGATACACTCTTCCCTTGACCCTTCTTGCAATTTAGATCCATCAAAATATAGGGTCCAAACTTGTGGAAAACGTGCTTCAGCTTCCCCTTCCCTATTACTTTCCTCTTTTCCTCCTGCCAGTTCTGTGATTTCTAACACAGGTTCTTGACAAAAGAGGGTTTCCTCTGTCGTTGTCGGCAGCTCCTATTGAAAAATCATTTCGGAGTTCTAAGTGAGAGGGACATCAGATGAGAGAGGGGAAACGTTCCCGAAGTAGGAATCACAGGATTAATTTCCTAGCACAGGGAAATCTATCGATGAGGGTTTGTTTAGGGTTTCTAGGTTAGTGACAGTATGTTTCAGATACCTTTCCCTATCAATTATAATCATATTTTTGTATCTCTTCAACGATAGACAAAGGTGTGCCTAATCTGTACTAAAGTATCTGTTTAACTTCTCAGACCAGTCTCGGCTTAATAATAATCCATAAGATTCTGGAATATCTACTACAATGATGTCAATCAATTGCACAAATTTAGGATGTGTTGCTATTTTGATCATCACATCTTTAAGCTCTCCCATGACCTTCACCTAGGTTTTGTCTAGTTGTATTACATGTTTGTCACTTTTGAGAGGTATTGCGTTTAGTTTTTTGCAAATAGACATGGCATAAAATTGGAAGATGCTCTTGAATCGACCAAACAATTGTGGAGGTTTCTGTTGAAAACTTCAAACGTTAAAAGGAACGGTGGGAAAAAAGGTTTTCCCTTCTTATCTTCATAACAAGCGTTCACAGTTGGTTTATTTACTAGATCTGTGGGAGTTAGATTTATTTCCTGATCATTGCTTGTCGTAGTGTTTTCTACTGATTTCAAAGCTTGTAGCAGGAAGTCTTTTTGCTAAGGGATTCTACATATGTCCATGACTGAAATATTAGCCTTCAACATCTTCAAATATTCAACTACGTTGTAGTCCAATTTGGGTGATTCACGGGTATGGATGCTTATAGGTTTCTTACATGGAACAAAATTTTCTTTCGGGTGATCGGGAGTTAATATTCCTCTCTACTTTTGGGTAGTAATAAGGTTGTTTGAGACGGGTTGACCTTTACTTCGCGTTTGCACCACTAAGACCTCTGCGTGTGGTTCTTGAGACTCAAATAAGTCATCGAAAGGCATGATTAAGTCAGGATCCCATATCAACATGGTTATATCTTCTGGTGGATCAATCGCTTCCTGATCAACTATTGGAAGATTGGTTGTTGTCATTGATGTCAACCCTAGTCATGGGATTTGGACCGCAAGATTGATAAAGGTATTTGGACATGAAGGACAATGCACATGAATATACAACACCCATGAATGGATAGTATACATCATTTTATTTCCGGTGGTATGTGGCACATCACATGGATCCTCATGGTTGAGTAGAAATGATTTTTTGAAGATGACAAAGTGAATTGAAGAAGGAAGTACATGTAGGCCCTGAAGATAATTAAAGAAAAGAATTACAAAATAAGAAAGTGTCAGGTCGGCCCTAATGTT
>SNQJ01S0089256.1:11936-29772 GCA_010110895.2 Picea sitchensis
AATAACATTCATAATTGAACTTCTTGATTGTTCGGTCAGGGAGACTTCGTCTAGAAAATGATTGTCCATCAAATTCATGGCATGCACCCATTGAGGGAAGTCTCTTTCAGAGTGGTTTTCCTAGTGATAAGTACAAAAATAATCGGATGCTACATTTCCCAGATCGATATTTAAGTTAGCTGGGGGGAGGTTCAATTTCTTTGAATGGTGGGTTCCTTTTAAAGAAAGGCTTATAGGGCCTTTGGCCTTGGTTTCCCTCCCCTGCACTTCTTTTCATGTCTATGATTTTGTTTGATAACTTTTTCACCATGCGTTGTAGGTCTTCTATGTCTCCATTTCCCTTTTCAGGACCTTGTTCTCTTTGTTTTTCTGTGGGTCTAGTTAACAAGAGTCCTCTCCTGGGAGGAGGTTGAACTTCTTTCCTAACTAAAGAGACCCGGCCTTATTTACACCCTTTCATCTAGAACTCTATCATTTTGGCTTCTTGAAAATTCTTAGCTAGGGTTAGTTTGGCAGCCCTCTTCACAAACATGGAAATAGAAGTTGGGAGAGCATTAGCGTAGACTTCGATTTGCAACTCCTGAGTAGGTTTATCTCCAGGCTGGAATATGTTTAAGATGGTGGTAAATCTTTGGTTAAAGTTTTTGACCCTTTCCTTTAAACTCATGGTGGCGGTGAACAACTCAGCCATCAAAGCTCTCTTAGTAGTCTCTTCTGCAAATTTATCTAAAAAATCCTTTTGAAACTTCGTCCAACTAGTTATGGATCCTACAGGTAAGTTAAAATACCACATGGAATATGAATTCTTGAAAGTGTAGGGGAACATCTTGCAAAATACATCTTCATGTTGGACATTCATCAGCCGGATAGCCCGTATGAATTTCTTGATTTGATCTTGAGGCAATCCCGAGGTCTCGGGGTCAAACTTAGGAAGCAACTTCTCTAGATGTCGGGGAAGGTTATGGACTCACCCTGGGATGGACAAAGTATCTTTGGACAGCCAAGGTTGATTGTTATGTGGTGGGTTTCCCCTTTCTTCATCATGGTCGTTGTTGTCTTCCATATCTTCAGATCCTGAGTTAAATTCTTCTTCTTCTGAAAAATTGTCCAGCTCAGAAACGTCATCGAATGTTGTTTCAGGGATTATATTAAGAGGGTCTTCGATTTCGGTGATTGCGAAATCTATTATGTCTTCTAATGTGTGCATAAAAAACTGGTCATGGGTGTCGACCACTAGTTTGCTTATCTTTTGTCTTCGCGGAAGTATCAGAGCTAAGGATAGTGCATCAATATGTCGGGCGTATGCTCTTGTGATTCTTCCAGATCGATTTAATTCCTCATGAGGGAGAGGGTAAGGTATGTTCGGGTACAGGATTTATTCCTCGGGCTGGGGTGATTCACTCGTTGCAGGAGTACTCAGTGTGTGTGGGTTGTCTTGGGAATGACTAGCCATGCATGTGGGTTGTTTTGAATCTTTCAGGCTGTCTGAAATGTTATGTGAAATATGTATTCAATCATTCATTCTTCAACCCTTTTTCTAGTGCCAATTCTATTGATGGGTCCTAAATCCCTTTAACTCAACAACAAGAACCAAGCCTGCCACCAAGGCCTAATTAGACTCTGCAGCGTTTAATAGTGGAATGGTTCTCCAGATCTTGTGATCTGACCAATTAATCGATGGGCTTTATGTTTTCTTGTGAAGGCCTCTCCTTCAGTTTGAACGTTCTCTCTTTTTGTATTTTCTCTTAGGTGTGACTGGTATAAGATGGAAAGCTGGTATAAACCAACTGGCAACAAATGGGAACAAAATTTAAGTATTGGAGAAGAGGCTGGGCTTGGGATAACCCTTACACCCTAACATGTAGACAATGATCATATACCACAGGCCTAGTATTAATACATTAACCACATGAATATTCAATTGTTGACTCAGATGCAAATCATCATAAGAAAACATGCATGTGATAAATAATGGAAAGTAAAATAATTCACTCAACTCTAATCATCCATCACATAACAATGCAACGATTCATCTCCATCATTAAAGAAAGAATTGTAAAACACTGCATCAGATAACTTATTAATAGATTTAATAGCTCTTACTCATTACTCCATCCATTCATGAGACAAGATAGGAAATAGTTCTTCTCCACATCCAATCATACACGCATTTGATGAAAATATAAACTTGTCTTTGGTCCAGAAGGACTTCTCAATTAAAGGCAGCTCCAAAATAATTCTTAACAAAACCAAAAATGAGAGTTTCTTGCAACAACCATCGACCCTTAACTAATCGGTCGATACTCTTATTTATAACATAAAATTAACTAAAAATAACGGCTAAAGTGCAGATAAGTAAAACAAAATTTTCCACATGGCATTCCCTCCTATGGGTTTTCTATGAGTCATCTCAAGATATCACTTTAAAAGGGTGACTCTTCTCATACTCTGACCACTAGATGAACAACTCCTCGCAGGTGTTGGCGTATAGAAATCTATGTTGTTCCATCGGGGCCTTGTAAATATCTCTTATTTCCACCGCATGTGCCCGATACTTGACCAGAATGGGACTTAACTTTCATAGCATAGCCTGAGCTTTGATCGGGTGTTCCATAAACTGTCGCACCTGACTTGGCACTATGTCTGTCACCTTTGTTAGTTCTTTGGCCCATGATGAGTCTCGCTTGGTGCGCAATTTGACTATGTGGCGTAAGTCGACGAAGTCATCGGGCATGCCAAACTTGGAGAGCCCGATATCCTTCATTTCCTTGTTGATTTTGATCCAGTTCTTCTCGAACTTGGCCCATTTTCTTGAATTTCCCGATGAGGCTCCCGATCTATTCTTGTCCAATAATCGGAGGCATATTTCCTGCAATCAAAAAATGAAATCCTTTAGAGATCACGTATAGAGTAACACTGGGTAAAATACATGTATAAGTGTAAGTATGAGAAATCCAGACTGGTACATACCTGTAAAGCTCACTAAACCTGGTTATCTGATACTTACAGGATCTCTGCAGCTTTCGAATCGCTTGCTTCGCTTCTGTTAGCGTCGTCATATTTCTCTTAGTCAAGGTGGGTCTATGTATTACAACATGAAAGATAGGGTATGAAATAACATGAGAGTCAAGATTATGCCAGTGTCCGGTTGGCCCTTGGAGTCGGGAAAGGATGTCAAAGCCAAACATGTGTTAATAGTATGAGTATGTTCCAAAAGATTTGGGTTATGTCATAAGGGAAGTCATTAGGTGCCTCAGGTCGAGGCAAGTTGTTAAAACAAAATTCACGTCGGTAAGTGCAACAACCATCATCAACTCATCATGAAGGCTGAAAGAATACAAAAATCATGGCGCTCGTGTCACGCACGCCCTGCAACTCCTAGCGACTACATATCACATGCCTAAAATGTATTCGTCGCATGGATGTTCCACATAAAATATTATGTTTTCTTCAAAACATCCAGTTGCCATTAATTCAATGTTCCCTAGCACGTTTCCACCCACTTCCCACTCTGTTATAAATTCTGGGTGTTATTCATGTATTCTACTCACCAACCGAGCTTATGCATTATTGGTAGTTCGTCTCATGAGTTCAGATTGATCAAGTTTTTCGCTTTGGGCCCTCGCCAAGTTCCCCATGCACAAGACAGATATGTTTCACACCATGAGAACCCCTCAAAACATAAGAAGGGGTATGCGAAGCAGTGGAAGTGCCAGGATTGAGCCCCAAAGCACCTGGGATTCGTTCTTGCTCGCAGGGGGCATTCCCGAAGTTTCAAAGGGAGGTTCCTACCTACACACGAAAACGATGGTATCGCACCGTGTGAAGGCCGAAGTGGAAGAAGTTGTGCCGTAAGGAAGAACGTTGGAAGACATGCCTCCCCAACAACATATATCCCGGAAAAGGGGAAGGCCAAGGAAGAATAAGGAGGTTGGGGAAACCCAAATCCCAGGCGAGTTGTGTGCAAGATCGACTGCTGAGGAATTACTTATGTGTGTTATTCAGCTAGATCTTGCCAAAGTCACAAGTCAGAGAAACGGGATCGGAACAAGGAGGACAGATGCCATGGATGTTAACGTTCGAGAGCCAGATCAGCAGCCGAAACATGCCCAACTTGCCATCACCAAAAATATCAAGAAAATAGAGAATTAAGATGACAAACAGTTGGCGGAAAAGACCCTTGAGGTGTCATTATCACAAGGTTTTGAAGGGAACGTGACATGGCTCAAGAGACAACTCTTGGAAGCGCAAGATACAATCATGCAGTTGCGCGAAGCACAAAGGGTGTCAGAAGAACAAAATATGAAACATCTCAGAGAAAGTGAAGCAGCCAGGGAGAAAGTCCGTGCGGATCTTGCCAACGTGCAGAAGAGACCTGATTAACTAACTCTATTTTGTATTCTCAGGCGTGGCACAAATCTTGACATTTTTTGAATAATTTTCATGTTTTCTTTTAACGTAAACCGGGTTGGTTGGCCAAATACTGTAGTCAGTGTCTATTGGATGTAGTTTGAGCTCGATTGAAACCTAATTTAAAAGTCCTGAAACTTTGATGAAAGGATTCTTGTTGTAGCGGTTGGATGTATTGTTTCTTTTCTTTGTGTATGTATTTCTTGTGTTCTTCATCCATATCTTTTTCTGTCTGATTCAGAACGTATTTTCGAGCCTGGGATTCACTGTGTAGTGCCCCTTGTTTGCACCCTTCATAAAAACCATATTTCCTCCAACTTAACTATGAATCTTGCAATTTAATTCATCATGGGTTGACGATGAAGGCGCAAAGGGTGATGTGTTCTATCAGTAAATCCAAACGGTCCTTTTGAAAAACATTTGACACTGATCGATTTCATCGTACAATGTTGATGTGGCGAGACTGGCTTGGGACACATGGCAATGAAAACCGGTGACTTAAATCATGAGTATTAGCCGGAGTCAGGACCTTCCTCCAGTTATGTGTTCTTAAACTAAACCTGGGATCGCTTATGATAAAAAGGTGTCAAGGATCGGCGATCGGGGACAAACCTATCGCGTATTTTCCTTTGGGTTAGCATCTTCAAAACTCTCGATGCCGAAATGTTTCGAGAGTCAAACATCAAAGAAAACTTGTAGCATGGTCTAAACGTTCATCGTGGTTTGGTCTTCTCCATTTCTCTAAGCGCGTCGGATATCAACCATCGGTGATATCATTTATTTCTTCATTAACGTTTACTATTTTCTCCTTTTACCGACAATGAAGGGGATCAATTGTCAGCGATATCCTTGTGTGATGCTTGTCGCGAAATAAAACTTCCTTTTTTCCGATGCCGACGATGATCGACGCTCGACGACTATGGTTTTTCGAGTGATTTTCCTTCATCTTTTAAACCCTTCTGATGTTGAATCTGGGTGCATCGGGTGAAATGTCTTAGTTGTTGATTCTTTATTTAAAGGTTAGGAATTTGAAGTCATTAGTTTTCATAGATTCAAGAAAACTTTGAAAGACTTAATCAGAGTCAAGATGATAAGAAAAGGCAACAATTTTCATAAGGAAGTAAAATTAGACAGTGCAAAAGTTCAAGTGGTACCCAAAAAGTAAAATTTGACATAAGATTTTTAGGGTGTGTTGAGTGCTCAACACAGTGTTGATTTTTTGGAGATGGGGTCAACACTTTGAGGTCCATTTAGGGCATACATCTTAGGTTTTCCTCTTATATGGTTGCATGTTCTCTTGTTGGCCCTCTGGATCATGTGGTTGCATGTTTTCAAATCCATGGGTTTGGGGTATATGCCCATGGTTTGAAGTGCTTTCCCATGGTATTTGGGGTATTTTCCATGGTATTGAGAATTAATTATTTAATTAGTGGACATGTCCCTTCATGAAGGGTTATGAAAATGTACTAAAAGAGAAAGCATTGAGAGAAAGTGTGTGTGTGAAAAATGAGGAGAAAAGACTAAATTGTGAAATCAGTTTCAGGTCATCTTGGCATTTTCATGATAAAAAAAATTTAGGATGTTTCATACCCTAATATTTTTCAGAGATAGAGGATAGATATTTGTGTACATGTGATAAAAATATCAAATGTTTATTCACTACAGTGTCAGAGATATGCCCTGTGGAGGTTAGGGTTCTTGAATTCTCATGAAATCAATTTCAAACAGGGCAACTTGTCATTTTGGTTATAACTTATTTTTTGGGATGTTTCAAACCCTGAAATTTTGCAGAGATAGAGGAGATATCTTGGAGTACATTTTGTAAAACTCTCATATGTTTGTTCACTATAATTTTATAAATATTTTATGTGGAAGTTAGGGCTTTCGAATCCTCTTGAAATCCGTTTCAAACAAGTCAACTTGGCACTTTTGCTATAACTTATTTTTTGGGATGTTTTGGAAAATGATATTTTGCAAAGATGGAGGAGACATACAAATGCACCTCAGATAAACATTTTAGAATCATATTTGCAAAATTGGATACATGGCATGTTGTACAAGTTCGTTATTGAAAAGAGGCCCAAAACAACTAGCTTTGGGAAAGTTGCCATTTGGAAATTCAAATTGGTAAAACCTAGTAAAGGAAGAAGTAGTGAGAAGACTTGGTGAAGGAAGAACCAGTGAGTAGGCCTGGTAACAAAAGAAGTAGTGAGAAGACTTGGTGAAAGTAGAAATAACAAGAAGACTCAGTGAAGGTTGGTGCAACTCACAGATTGGTGTCTCTTGCTAAGTTGGTGTTTAGCAGTGGGGATTGGTCTCTCCAATAGATTGGTGTCTATGAATATTTGTAAGATATTGGTGTCTCTTAATAAGTTTGTGCTTAGCGGTGGGGATTGGTGTCTACAAATATCTATAAGAGATTGGTGTCTCTTGCTAAGATGGTGCTTAGAAATGGGGATTGGTGTCTCTAGTATATTGTTGTTTACGGATATTTGTAAGAGTAGGTTAGTGCCTGCTAGGATTTGTACTAGTGGGGATTGGTGTCTCTAGTATGTTGGTTCCTACAAACAATTATAAAGAGAAGTTTCATGGTTTTCTCCCGAAAGGGTTTCCACGTAAATCATGTGTTCCATGTTTTTCATTTAATATGTGATTGTTTTCTTATAGTTAATGAATGTTTGAAAAATTAAAAAAATGTCTTATAATAATTCACTCCCCCCCCCACCCTCTTAGTATAAGTGTGTTCTCATCAATTGGTATCAAAGGGAGTTCCTTCAGAAATATTATAACCGATTGAAGGTAGATCTCGTGAGCACACATGGTTGGTCAAGTAGGTTTCTCTACAAATAGAGCTCCATTGTTTAATGGAAAAAACTATGCATTATGGAGAATAAGGATGTGAACATATCGAATGTCCATTGGGTTTGATATTTGGAAATTAGTCATGACTACTTATACAGTTCCAACAACTCCACCAAAAAATGTGGCCAGGAAGAAGCCTAGTGAACATAATAAAAAAGCTCTGAATGGCATCTTGTGTGGTCTATCAAAATATGAGTTTGTAAAGGTGATGCATTATGGATTGAAAAAAGAAATTTGGGACAAGCTTCAAAATATCTATGAAGACAATGACAAGGTTAAGAAGGAAAATCTCCAAACTCATAGAAGACAATTTGAGAGCCTGAAAATGTTTCAAACTATCTTCTCGATGTGGAGGAAATTGTCGACCCCATCAGAGGACTTGGTGAAAAGGTTGAAGAGTCGACGATTGTACAAAAGGTATTAAGGTCACTTCCCTTAATATTTGATGCCAAAGTTGATGCCATTGAATAAATGAAGGATCTTGATTCATTAATAATGGATGAATTGCACGGGATCCTCACAGCATATCAAATGAGGACAAATAAAGAAAATACATAAAAGAAATAAGAAACCTTCAAAGCCTCAAAGAAGACAAAGAACATAGAGCATGAATCAATCAATAGCTCTGACAATGAATCAAATGCAAAGGAAGCACATTTTGTGAGGAAAATCAAGAAAGAATATGGAAAATATAAAGGTAAGTTGCCCTTCAAATGATTTAACTATGGAAAAGTGGGACATTTTGTTACTAAGTGTCCATATGTGAAAAATGAAAGTAGTAATGAAGAATAAGAACATAATTGTTAGGATCCAATCCTAACCCCTGTCTATGGGTCATTAGTTAGTAGGATATGTTTTCTATGTAATAAAGGCCGACATTAGTTAATAAGGCCTAATAAATCAAGGAGAAAAAGTCAATGTAAGAAGACCTAATAGAAGCTTCTGCTTCTAAAATGATCTTCCTCTAGAAGTTTCCTTAGAAGGTATAATTACTATAAATAAGAGTAGGAGGCATTGGATATCTTGTATTGGAGATTATTGTAATATATCTCTGATATGCTAGAGGTTTCCCCCTCGAAGAGGCAAGTGAAAATTTCTATCTCTAATAAAGGTTCTCTTTCTGGTGTTATTCTGATATTGTTCTAGATATAATCTTGTTGTTCCATTACTTCTTGCTAAATATTTATGTTCCACGTATTATTATTCATCTGCTATATTGCAAGTGGTATCAGAGCTCTTTCTTGGGAAAGAGTTGTGGGGTAAAGTTTTCTCAAGGTAGAGATGTATTCTAACATATTTAAGCTACAAAGATCTGTCATTACATGCATAAACCCGCGGTCGGGGAGTAATACACACAGGAAATACAGGTGCTTCTTAAGCGTACATCTGTTGGCCACCCTTGTAACCCCTGTTGGTACCCCTTCGAGTGGTAGAAAATCAAACAAAAACTGTATACGAATCATCCTAGGCATCTTGAAGCCCTCTATAGATAAATTGATTGGATGCCTAACTGCTATAGTGACACCGAGAACAAAACTCAAGAAGATACTCTCCAGTACCTGGGTAGTCAGGTAGTATGACTAAGGGCATGATCTAGCCTCCTTAGTTGGGTCCTTGAGATATTGCGTCAAGTACTACTGTTGGACCCCACACGTATATCAGAGAGCTATAGCACAAAGAAAACCCTTGTATGTAGAAACCTTGCATACCCTAACCCTTGGGATGACAATATAGACAGAACAGACAAGATCCATTGTCGTGCAACTGTGTCTCCTGCATTTTGGTTGCGGAATTCCTACACATTTCTTCTTGTTAAGCATTGGTCATTTCATCATTGCAGTATTATTCAGGTCAGAGTATAACTCCGCAAGAGTAAAAAAAAAATGTTTGGGGCCAACTTGCACCCTTAATTGAGACTTGTTCCATTGGATTCCTCTCTTCATTTTGATTGCAGTGGTACCCCTCATTTTTAAGCCTTTTTTTAGGCAGACCCAACGCTTTTTGGGGCACCCTTGTTTGAGACCTATCCCATTGGATTCCTCTCTTTGTCTTGATCAACTAGGTACCTATAATTTTAGGACCATATTTTCATCCCGATACCTCCTCTTCTAAGCCTCTACCATGCCTACCACCTTCTCTCAGTCCCAATACACCTTGGAGGACAAGGTGTCCAATCTAGAACAACAAATGGCCACCATACACACCACCTTACAAACAGTTCTTGAAAAGGAACACCAAGCCCTAGAGAAACTCCTTAAGGGTAAGAATGTTGAGACCAAAATAAAGGACCCGCAATCCTCCCCTTATGAGTATACTCACTCATCTCACTCTCCTTAGGGTTCTCCACCCTCTTGGAATAAGGAGCCCAAAATTGACATGCAAAAATTTGATGGTTCCAACCCAACCGCGTGGGTTTATCAAATGGAACAATACTTCTCCCTTCATGATATTCAGGATGATGAGAACCAAATCCATGTACGGGTTTTGTACTTGTATCAAGAACGTTGGAAGTGGTGGAAGTGGCATAAGAAATGTTATCTAGAACTACCCACTTGGAACATGTTCACTAAAGCAGTTTGTGCCTGTTTTGATAGGGAATCACATTTTTGGGGAAAGCTCTCTAAATTGTCCCAAACTGGATCAGTTAAATACTTCATCACAACATTTGAATAGTTGGATAGCCAAATCAAGGGATTATCTGATGAATTTTATCTTGAATGTTTTATCAGTGGCTTAAAGGAATCCATTAGAGCTCATGTGTGCATGCATCATCCTACTACTTGGTTACATGGATGCTAATTCACATTGGACGTAGAGACCATCCTTCATGCTCCAACCCTGAAGACTACATTCCCCAACCTTCCTCTCCCTAGGGCTAACCCAGATTTGACATGAACCTTGAGGGTCCAAAAGGTATCTCCAACAGAAATGGTGGAGCATCGCAAGCAATGACTTTGATATTACTGTGATGAAAAGTATTCATCAGGACATAAATGCAGGGAACAAAAGTTCTTCCAGATTGATGCATCAAATTCCTCTTCCTATGAATACATACCATCATATGAGGCTCCTGACCCAAAGGATTCTCAACCAAGTATTTATGTTGAATATTTGTGCCTTCCTGGTGGAACCAGAGGAACCTGCATATATGATTTTAGGGGAAACTTTTCACAAATAGGCTAATTTTCTATGGTTTTTCCCAAAAAAAATATTTGTCAATTTACATATTTTCTAAAAATGATTCACCCAAGCCCCCGGGGGGCAGCTCAATTGGCAAGTGTCGTGAAAATGAAGTTCCATGAGGTTTCGAGTTCAACTCCCCCCAACTTACCTTGTGTGCCACGTAAGGGGCATCGTGGGCACACCTGGAGGTTATAGTGGTAGCGGTTGGATAAAACGGCCACGTGTAATGCGAGCACGTGCCCAACTAGTTGTTGATTCTTCCAGACATTAAAAAAAAAAAAAAATGATTCACCCAAATTCCATAGAATAAAATTATTTTACCTTAAAAATCACCAAAACTTTATAGAAAGTATATTAAATCCTTAGAAATTTGAATATTGTGATAAAACTATCGCTAAACATTTTACATTTTGCATATTAAGGAATAGTAAGATTAGCCTATGTTTCTACATTTTAATATAAATTTCCATCCTTAAAATCATCCCTAGGAGCCTGTCATATCTCTTCATGCCCTCTCAGGTATTTCAACCCCACAAACCTTGAATATCAAGGGCTACATCAAACATAGGCCAGTTGTGGCATTAATAGATAGTGGTAGCACCCATAATTTTATTCATCGCAGGCTTGCTGAGGAGATCCATTTCTTTGTCCTCCCTGTTTATAATTTTCAAATTCTCATCGCTAATTGTGGTATGATGAAGTGTGGGGGACATTTTGAGAATGTAAAACTACAAATGGGTGATTATCATCTGAAAACCCACATGTTCTTTATTGCCATAGGGGGTTGTGATATAGTTTTGGGTGTGGATTTGCTTCTCACTCTGGGACCAATCACAATGGATTATTAGGAGTTATATATGAGCTTCACCCAAGAGGAACACACCTATACCCTACGAGGTCTCCAAGCAGGCTCTCCTGAAATCATCAGTTCTCACAAGATGGAAAAATTATTGAAGAAAGGCCACCATGGTGTGATTTCTCAATTGCATGGCATCCAAGTCACAGATCAAGATTCTCTGGTAGTCCCTCCTAGTTTGAAACTAATATTGGACAAATACCCCAAGGCATTTGAAGTTCCAACAGACTTACCTCCTTCTATGGGTGAGCATGATCATAGCATCCCTCTCCTATCGAGCAATCAACCCCATAATGTACATCCCTACAGGTATCAATTTTCTCAAAAAAATGAAATTGAATAGATGGTACATGAATGACTGAAGGTGGGGGTAATTTTCCCTAGTACCATCCCATATTCTTCTCCTGTGATGATGGTCTTAAAGAAATAAGGTACTTGGATCATGTGTCCATATTTTCGTGCCTTGAATAAATTGACCATCAAAGATAATCTTCTCATTCATGTCATTGATGATTTGTTGGATGAACTCCAAGGTGTCTGTGTCTTGACCAAATTATACCTTCACTCAGGTTATCACTAGATCCGGATGAAGGAGGCAGATATTCCAAAGACTATTTTCAAAACTCATGAAGGACATTATGAATTTTTGGTCATGCCTTTTGGCCTTTGCAATGCCCCATCCACCTTTCAAAGTCTCATGAATAAACTATTGAAACCTCACATTAGGAAGTTTGTGTTGGTTTTCTTTGATGGAATCCTCATTTACATCTGCATTTGGGATAGCCACCTTCTTCATGTGGACAAAATCCTTCACTTGTTGTAGGAAAACCAATTGTTTGTCAAAAAGGCCAAATGTTCATTTGGAGCTGGCGAAGTGGAATACTCAGGACACATTGTCAGTCGTGAAGGGGTAAAATTAGACCCCAAAAAGATACAATCTATGCAAGAGTGGAGGTGACCCACAAACTCAAAATGCCTAAGGGGTTTTCCTGGTATCATAGGATATTACAGGAAATTTGTCCACCATTATACCCAAATTGATAAGCCCGTAACCAACCTCCTTAAGAAGAATGCATTTCATTGGACACTTGTTGTTGAGAAAGCCTTCACCAAATTAAAGAGGTCCATGTGCACTATTCATGTCCTAGAATATCTTGACTTCAACAAAACCTTTTTGGTGGAATCAGATGCTTCGAGCATGGGTATAGGCATAGTACTCACACAGGATTGTCAACCTTTGGAATTTACTAGACAAGCATTGAGTGGCCACAATTAGGGAAAATCTACGTATGAAAAATAAATGATATCCATTCTCCATGTGATGCACACATGGCAACGATATCTCTTGGGATGTCATTTCCAAATCAAAACAGATCACCATAGTTTGAAATATTTTTTGGAGCAACGACTATCCTCCCCAAAACAAAATAAGTGGTTAACCAAAATGTTGGGGTATGATTATGAAATTATATACAAAAAGGGAAAAGGTAATACAGTCATAGATGCATTTTCAAGACAACATGAGGAGGATAACTCCCTCTTTGCCTTATTCTTACCGGTACCTGATTGGATTGAAGAAGTACACCAGGACTGGATAACACACTCGACTATATCCAATATAATTTAGCGCCTTCAGGAGGACCCTAATCGGCCCATCAACTACACATGGCATGAAAATATTCTCAGAGATAAGGATTGATTTGTTTTATCACCCTCTTCAGCACTTAAGTTGAGGCTCTTAAATGAGTTTCACTCATCAGCTATTGCGGGTCACTCGAGGTTGCAAAAGACATATGCTTGTGTCCGTCGTTTTTTTCTCTGGGAAGTCATGAAGAAGGGTATGCTTCACTGTGTCACAAAATGTGAGGTGTGCCAACGTAATAAAGGTGAAACTATCAAGTATCCAAGTGCCCTACAACCCTTTTCCATTCCAACTTCTATGTGTATATAAATATCCATGGATTTTATAGTGGTCCTTCCTAAATATGGGAGAAAATCCATCATCATGGTGGTGGTTTATCGCCTATCCAAGTATGCTCATTTTTGTGCATTACCCCACCCTTTCACACCAACACTAGTTGCACAATTTTTCCTTGATCATATTTTCAATTTACATGGCATGCCCACCTCTATTGTATCTGATCATGACCCATTCACCAACACATTTTGGCCAGATCTATTTAAATTGCAGGGCACCCAACTGAACATGAGCATAGCATATCACCCCCAGTCTGACGAAAAAATAGAAGTGGTCAACAAATGTTTGGAAACCTACTTGCAATGTTTTTCTTTGGACAAACAACTCCAGTGGGTGCAATGGCCCCCCTTAGCAGAATGGTGGTACAATACTTCCTATAATACAACCACCAAAATGACCCCATATGAAGTAGTGTATGGTCAATACCCACCTAGAGTCACTACCTATATTCCAGGCACCTCAAAGGTCCAATCTATTGATACATTTTTGCAAGGTCACACAACCACCCTAGCATCTTTGAATGATAACCTCCACATGTCCCAAAATTTCATGAAGCAACAAGCAAACCAACATCGTTCAGAAAGGGTTTTTCAAGAAGGTGATTACGTGTTTCTTCGGCTCCAACCTTATAAGAAAACATCTCTAAAATCGTAGGGACATCATAAGTTAGCACTCAAGTTTTATGGGCCCTACTAGATCATCAAGTGTATTAGTTCAGTGGCCTACAAATTGGCCCTTCCTGCTACTTCCAAAATCCATCCGGTGTTCCATGTTTCTTGTCTGAAGAAAGTGGTGGGACATAATTATAGGGTCTAAACCATCCTTCTGGAATTAGATGAAGAAGGTTCCCTTTGGTTCCAACCAGAAGCAATCCACAATCACCATGATTTTCAGCTACATGGTAGAACTATCAAGGAAGTGTTGATCAAGTGGAAGGAGACATCACCAGAGGATGCAACCTGGGAACTAGCAACCATACTCTAACAATTCCTTGACCTGCATCCTTGAGGACAAGGCTAATTTTAAAGGGGGAGGGCATGTTAGGATCCAATCATAACCCCTCTCTATGGGTCATTAGTTAGTAGGATATGTTTTCTATGTAATAAAATCTTATATTAGTTAATAAGTTCTAATAAATAAAGGAGACTAAGTCAATGTAAGAAGACCTAATAGAAGCTTTTGCTTCTAGAAAGATCTTCCTCTAGAAGTTTCCTTAGAAGGTATAATTAGTATAAATAAGAGTAGGAGGCATTGGATATTTTTTCTTGGAGATTATTGTAATAGAGCTCTGCTCTGCTGGAGGTTTCCCCCTTGAAGAGGCAAGTGAACATTGTTATCTCCAATAAAGGTGCTCTTTCTGGTGTTATTCTGATATTGTTCTAGCTATAATCGTGTTGTTCCAATATTGCTTGCTAAATATTTATGTTCCACATATTATTATTCATTTTCTATATTACAATAACATAAAGAAAGGGAGAAAACATCATCAAAACAAAAAGAACCAAAAAAAGGACAAACATGAAAAGAAGAAAAAATATTATAAGAAAAAGAAGAATCTCTACTCAAAAGGGGTTTCTATAGTGATAAATAAGAAACTCTCTTTATGGAAATAAAAACAAAAATTTATGAAGACAAAGGGATAGAAACGATGGACTTCGAAGAAGAAGAAAATTCCAAAATAGATGGGGAATTGGATTGATCCAGATTTTATGAGCAGAACGAAATGACTACAGATTATTAATAGGTGCTTAAAAAAAAATAACAGAGATACAGTAAAAATGGTTTTCTATTCAATAAGTAAATAAGTTGAAACTGTAAAATGCAGTGGAAACAAGCTTGCTGGAATGGTGGCGTCTTATCTCTGAGAAGAGATGTGATGGTTGCGCTCATTCACCTGAAGGTTATTACAATGAGGATTTGAAGGCCTTTTTACAATAAACAGGAATTCAAAAAACCCTATACATCAAAAACCTAACCCTAGGAGATGAAGCACCAAAAGTCATGTGGGCCACATCTGGGTAAGTTCATACATCGACTTCTTGGGGTCATAACTTTTGCATACGATCTTCGTTTTAGGAATATGATAGCCCGTTGGAAAGGTATCATCGAGGAGATTAATTTTGGGGTCTCAATCATTCCTTTTTCCATAAATGAGAATCATTGTCCCTAAAAACCTTCATTTAGGCCCTCAAAATGGCCCCAGAAGTTAAAACTGCTAAAAATAGTAAATTGCCAAAATTGTCAGAAAACTATTTTGAGCCGGTTGGAAAAGGTGGGTGGCCATCGATATCCACCTGGATAAATCCTACCTCCTTAGGAAGAAATGGTATCCATTGCGTTGAGTTCCCCCATCACATGAGGAAATTTCTGCTGAATTTGGCCCCGAGTGAGCCACTTGCCTTGGTGCAGGAGCTACCCTACTTTGACGACTCGATAAAGTTGGATCCTTTGCTATCGAATGACCTTGATATGTGTGTCCACAATCTGATCACTGGATTTCTATTGTATACAGTCGGGGTTGAGCTATGTTGGTGCCATTTGTTCTGCTACATCTGAGGTGTCCAGTAATGGTGGGAAATAAGGGCGAAGGAGACGTTGAACACTGGGTGCAGGCCAAGGAAAGGAGGAATGTTGAGCTCAAAAGAATTATCTCCCATGGCCTTGGTGATGGTGTATGACCCATAACGGAGTGGGCGAAGCTTCCTATGGGGTCTTGTAAGGTGTTCTTTCTGCAAGTGCAACCAAACTTTGTCGCCCACTTGAAACTTATGTGGCACCCGATGTTGATCATGGCGCTACTTGTACTTGTCATTGGACTTCTGTAGGATATCCTGAACCTACTAGCGGATGTGATGGATCCTCTCAATGAACCGGGTGGCTTTTTCAGCTTCAGTTGGAGCGGGAGATGAGTCAGTCGAGGTGGCTGCAAGGGGAAGTGCAACATCTATGGGACCCCATGGTTGGAATCCCAACCCCACCTAAAAAGGGTTGTGGTCGATTGATCTATGCAGGGATCAGTTGTAGCTCTGTTGGACATAGGGAAGGCTCTCATCCCATGTGTGAGGGTGATTTTAATTATACATGTGATGGATATGCACAATCATTCGATTTACAACCTCGGTTTAGCCATCTGTCTGGGGGTGGAAGGCTGTGGATTTGGTGAGCTTGGTGTCTAGCAGTGACCAGAGGCCCGATCAGAATGTGCTGAGAAATTGATTGTCTCGATATGAGACAATGGTCTGTGGGATTCCAAAATGTAATCAGACTCGTTCAAAGAAGAGCTTGGAAGTGGCCTCTACTGTGATGTTCTTCTTACAGGAAACCAGAATCGCCATCTAAGAAAAGTGATCAAAAACCACAAAAACACAATAATTTCCCCGCTTGGTGGATGGGAGGAACAACATGTAGTCCATTGAGATGGATTCCCATGGTCTTTCAGGAGTAGGAAGAGGGGTGTACAGGCCATGTTTCTTAGTGGTCATTTTGGAAATAGCACAGGCAGTGTCGGACCTGATATACTTGTTGACTTCTTGTCAAAGTTTCGGCTAGTAGAAATGTTTCTATACCATCACCACTGTCTTTTCGACGCCGAAGTGTCCTGCCACCCAACGTTTGCACCCAACATTTGGTAGGTGGTGGCGAAGTCCGGGTCTATCCCATAGAGTTGGGGTGATCCAAAGGTCTCATGGCCGCAAGAGTCTAGCATCGTGGAGAGTGTTGCGACTGACGGTTTGTTGAGGCAATCAACGACGCGATTGGTGCTTCATGTTTTATACTTGATGTTGAGGTGGAATTTCCGCAAGTATGTGGACCACTTTTGATGGTGATCATTGTGCAATTTTCCTTGTGTTTGCATGAACAACAGTGGCTTATGATCAGTGTGGATGATTGTCTCCTTCCCAAGAATGTAATGTCTCCACTGGCGGCAGGCTTGCACATTGGAGTACATTTATTTTTTGTAAGTAGGGTACTTACGGACAACATCTGATAGTGTCTCAATATGATAGGCCATGGGGTGGTCATGTTGAGTGAGAATGGTGCCCACCGCATAGTCTGAAGCATCTATCTCGATCTCAAAGGGTTGTTTCAGGTCTAGTAGTGAAATTATTAGGGCTGAGCAAAAGCGTTGCTTCAAATCATCGAATGATTTTTGTTGGGACTGACCCCACAAAAAAATTTCCTTCCCACCACCCCTAGTTATTTGGCTGAGGGCCCATGCAATATGGGAGAATCCCGACACGAACCTGTGGTAGAAATTGGCAAGGCCCAAGAAGCTCCAAAGCTCAGTGAGTGTGGTTGAGGATGTCCAGTCACGGATGAATTGGGTCTTGGCTGGATCCACATGTACGCCATGTTGATCAATGATGTAGCCCAGGTAATGGAACCTGTCCATGCTTAAGGAGCATTTTTCCAAGTTGGCATATAGCTTCTTTTGTCGCAGGGTGTGCAAAACCTGTTGAATATGTTGCAAGTGTTCGGCCCAAGTCTTGTTGTAAATGAGAATGTCATCCAGATACACCACTACAAAATTATTGGTGAATGGTCAC
>SNQJ01S0089257.1:2978-25038 GCA_010110895.2 Picea sitchensis
ATATTGGAGGATTGTATCTTCCTCTTGGAGGTTTATCCCTCCCTTTACATTTGGAAGTTGTAGCTACCTTTGGAAGTCATTACGTCCCTTGAACAAAAACTATTGATTATTTCTCATATATTGTGCATGGTGTATTGTGGTGTATTGTTGTAACTCTTATACTATTGTTCATTGCTCATTGGATATAATTGAATGGTTTAAGTATAAGTTGAAAAAGGTTTTTAAATTGTACTTGATATTGATTCACCCCCCTCTCAGTATCAACATGTGTTTTAGCGGCTTTTGTTTTAGCAGTCTATGTTTCGGCTGCTAGTTGAGTTGCCTCATTCACTTTATTTCTCAACAAGATTTTCTTTGGTTGGGAAGTTGTGATACTTCTATCTATGGGCCTTAAATTATACTTCTTTTGAAGCTCGACCATTATATTTTCAGTGATTCCTTGATAAGAAGAATCCTCTAGTATATTTATGCTATCATCATTATTAGACCAATATTTTGCATTTAAATACCTTTCATAATATTTCCTCATCAAATAAGCTTATTGAAAATCATCACCAAGATTATTCATATCTTCATCTAACTCGCCAAAGTTTCGCATGTCATCCCCTCCTATAAAAATTTTGTTTTTAAAAGGGGCTCGCCTGTATATTCTCGTGCATCTCCTCGAGGCTATATTTCAGATGTTGGATTTCTTGTTTGTCGTTGTCTCTAATCTTCTTGAATTCATTGTTGACCTCACTCTGGACATTATTTTCTGCAGTCTTCAATTTATTCTACAATTGGATTATTTGCAGATCTTTCTCCTTCAGTCGCTCTTTCAAATTTTTGACTGAAAACTAGTTGGTTGTTGCAAAAGCCCCCAATGAACCCACTACCTCTTCAACAAAGTCTACCTCCTCTAAGGCTTCTCCATCAATTATCACCCTATGTCTTTTGACAACTGAACATTCCCTTTGTTGTATTTCTCTCTTCACCACAACATTTCTTTTCTTGTTGAAAAAGAAATTGGAAGGAGGCAACTCTTCAATCGAAATGGGTGTGAGGTCCTCTATGAATATTACCTCTGCATTTAGATTCCCTCTGGTGAATTACAACGGTGTGATGAACTAGATAGGGCTGCCTATTTCGGTGGATGACTGTTTCCTGACCACATTTTTAGTTGATTTATCTGGTGAAATCAGTGGTCCTTCTTCTCCCTCCTTTGTCAGTGTCTATGCTTGATCTTTGGCTTGGTCACCTGATACATTTATCGATGGGATATACTCTTTCTAATTAGATGCCTCAGTCTTCTCCAAGATTTCACGATTTTCGTGTCCACTGGAGCTTACTGCTTCTAAGCTTCGGGTCTCCATTTGTTGTGCAGCTGTATATGTTGGGGTTACTCATTGAAACACTTTAGGGAGACTACTTCTTCGGTGCCTCTGGAAGTCGTAAAACTCAATCATTTTATCAGGTGGCAGAGCTTGAACCCGACTCAAGACCTTTGGATAGGATCTCACTCCTCTAAAAATCTCGTCTTGAGGAGAATCCTCGCGTTCATACCTTTTTAAATTGCAGTTGGCCATGTGATTACCCATGACCTTTTGTGGGTCATGCTTCTTGAATTCAATGTTGACCATATTTATTTCTTCCAAGGTCATGGCCTCTACTTTAGAGTGACCGAAATCCAGTAGGTAAAATGCACCAATCTACAAGGGGAAAGAGGGCCATACATTTTTCTGTACCGTTTTGAGCTCCTTGCTAATCCCACTAAGCATAGTTTGTCGTGCGACCTCTCGACACACTAGTCAGTATGGAAAAAATTGTGGTAGAGAATATGGAGGAACTAAATATCCAAAAACCCTAATATAGGAGAAGTGTTCCTCGATATACTAGTCTGCTATTCTTCCTAGGTTAGTCACAATATTGTTTGAAATTCTGGGAGGGGGATAGCCATATATGGCGGTGTGTATTGACACCACTACCCAGTTGTATATCTCATAAAGGAAGTATTTTCCCTTTTCTTCCCAAATATTTGAATGATAGATATGTATGGGTTTGGCGTTATTTGGAGTCTAGCTCCAGTCCATTAGCGGAAAAGGCATCATGAAATAGACGACATCCATAATATAAGCTGACATAAAAAATTAGGTCGGTTTCCCTTTGGCTCTTAGCGACTGATATCTTGTAATCTCTTGAACCAAACTATCCGACAGTATCTTTGCCCAGTCGAAAGAGTACCCTTATGCTACTGTGTGTATAATAGGTACCCATTGTAAAAAGAAATGAGTTGTGTTTTCCTTCCCATAGAACCTACACAACATCATTTCTATGTACATTATTTGAGGTTCTAGTGCGACCACTGGGTATATACCATGGGAATTAGCTCTGAACTTCTCGGGGCAAGAATACCAGTCTTTAATTAAATCAGAAAGGTTTTTTCTGTATTGGTCGCATTCCTTCTTGTTGAATTCTTCTAGGAATTTTTCATTATAAACAAAGTTAGATACTAGAGACAATTTGTACATCACCTACAGATGTTCCAGTCTGAAAGACCCAATTGCGACCTTTGTGAATTGAAAATAGTTATGGTTGGGATATCTATGTGGTCTAGTGCTCAACTGATCGTATCGTTATAGGGAAAGATCTTAGGCCTTGTCGTTATCTTCTATAGCTCTGACTGAGCAACAATTTTGCATTTGGTAGATATGTTCTCCTTCTCGTTGTCACTTGAATCATCCGAGAAATTTACCAATTCATATTGTAAGATGTTGAATACGTGTGTCCAGGATTTGACGTTGTCTATGCTTTTGGGCAAGGTATCAGAGAGAACATCGACGTTTTGGATCGAACTTTCACCAGTAGCTTTAGGTGCTTTTCATGGAGCCATGGTATCAAGCCTTCGAACTATGTTATCTGTTACAGAGATTGAGAATGCATAAGACTTATTATTTCGCTAAGCCAGCTCTGTGAAAACGAGAATGTAATTCAAAAATGAAAGAAATCTTCTTTTCCTTAAGTGTATCGATCTGCGTATACGTTCACTGAAAATGCGTTTAATTCATTTAGTAAAACGATTTGGGTGATAAAGAAGGATCTTATTTGAAATCATTTCCCTAAATCAGCTATTAATGTCATTAATGGTTGATATTTTGTGATCCAGGAAAAACATAGAGAAAATTTGAATTTACCCGCATTTCAAATCAATGCAAACTTAACAGGAGATAAGATTCCTTAATGTGTTAATAAATCAGGTTTATCCTGCTAATTAATTATGTTTAATCTTAATCCATTTTGGTTTTTCGGGCCTCGGGTTATCCCATATTAATTCAAGTTATGATCTCTGAAACGCGAAGTTACGATTGATTAATTAACATTAATTATGTTTAACTTTTTAAATAATCGCGACTAACTTCAAGAGTTTCGCGATTTCGCATATCGGGACTTTTGGTGGTCGCTCGAGGAAGGATCCTCGAAATGCGAAGTCATGATATAATTAATTAACCTTAATTGTTTTTAATCATTTAATTAACATAGTTTTAAAGCTTAAGATAATTTCACAATTTCGTATATCGGGACTTTTGGAGTTCTCACAAGTTGGACTATTAGTATTGTGAAACCCCAAAACCCGACACTTCGAAAGTAGCCTTTAGTGATTTGACCTTTTAACGAGTGGGTGGCTTCATAAATTTTAAGGATTTCAAATCATTGGATTCAATGGAAGATTTCATCAACGGTGATATGTAGGAGCGCGTTTGTTCTTATTTAAACAAGAATGAAACTTATCCAAGTCTAAAGTATTGAAAAATATATGTGTTCCAACATGTTCAATATTCAATCTCAACCATGTGCGATTTTTTACGGAGGAAGAGCATTCTCAACTATGACTCCTACAAAAACAGAAAGCTCATTTGCCTACAATTAAAGAGACAACTTGGAGACTCAAAAGTTGGGCCATCTCTTTGGTGGAAGGTGACAACAACACTAAGTTCTTCCATAAATTTGTAGAGCACAAGAAGGTTCTTTACACTATTTGGGAGTTGGAAGGCCTGACAGGGGTAGTGGTATGATATTTCAAATATCTTGTAGAAGTAGGGGAGGCATATTTTGGAGCGGTGTTCAAAGAATCAGATTCGAATCACATTGGAGAACAACTGAAGGTAATAATATGGTTTCCTTGTTTTATTTATCAACTAGAAAATTATTTGATCGAGGCACTAGTTACCAACGATGAAATAAAGAAGACTTATTTTTGTTTTAAATGAGAGAAGAGTTTGGGTCTGAATAGGTGGATCATGGATTTCTATTTGGATTTTTTCCCCCTGAGATGATCTCCTCAAGGTGGTCAAGGGATCAAGAACTATGGCCACAATTTATGATTCTATTAATGCCATGTTTTTGTATTTAATTATGAAGACCTCCAATCCCTCGAGTTTCATTGATTTCATGCCTATTTCTCTTTGAAATGTTCTTTACAATATGATTTCTAAGATAATAACCAATCGGATTAAGGGGATACTCTCTAGGTGTCTAACATAGGAACAATTTCGATTTATTTTTAACCGACCGATCCTAGATGTGGTGGGGATGGCGCAGGAGGGACTGCATACTATGAAATTAAAAAAGGTCTTGGCTCTAATTATAAAATTGTACTTGGAAAAGGTGTACGACAAGGTGAATTGTAATTTTCTCATACTAGCCTTATTACAATTGGGCTTAAGTTTGGAGGTGACCAATTGGTTTATGGCATGTGTATCTTTGACCAATTTTGCAATATTAATAAATGGGTCCCAGTCCAAATTATTTAAGGCATCGACGGAGCTAGGAAAAGGCTTCCCCTTGTCTCCATTTTTGTTCTTCTTGGCTACAGAGGGATTGAGAAGATTAGTTCTCAAGGCTCAAGAGGAGAGAAAATGAAAAGGGATAAAGGTTGCAAAACAGGTATAACTGACCCATTTTCTCTGTGTCAATGATGTAATTCTTTTTGGCGAGGGATCCATAAGGGAATGGAGGGTTTTTAAATTTATTCTCAACACTTTATGTTTGGGTATGTGATTGGAGATTATTATCAATAAGTCTCTTATGCTTGGAAATGAACTTTTGGATAATCTGGTAGAGTAGTTTTGTTCTTTGTTTGACTTCAAATATGAGAATCTAGACGTTGGTCTAGAGTATCTTGGATAATTTTTAAAAACCAATGATTATAGAGTGGAAGACTTGATGTCATTGTTAAAAAAGGTGGAAGATAGAATCAACTACTAGTGCCACAAATGGTTATCCTTAGGTGGCAGTTTGATTTTGGTAAAATTGATTCTTGAAAGGATTATGGTGTACTGGTTGTCCTTGGCTCGTGTTCCAAAGAGAATCTTGGATGAGATTCATAGGCGATGCTTTAGATATTTGTGGTCAATAAATAAGGTGAAAAAAAGTATTCCTATAGTCAAATAGACAACATTGGATAAACCAAAGAAAGAGGGGGGGTGGGGTATGGAGCATATATTTGTGTTTGGCCAAGCATTGGAAACTAGGAGTCTGTGGAGGGTGATCTTTGATAAGGGTTTATGGGGTACTATCATGACATGTTAGTACCTTAGTTCTTTAACTACAAAAGAGTGGTTCAGGAAAGATCTTAAATCTCTAAAAGGGGATTCAAATATATGGAAGGGTCTTGTATGATATTTTTTATTGTCGGTAGATGGGTAGCCTAGAAGATCAGGAATGGAATTCAAGTTAGTCTAGGGGAGGATCTGTGGATTGGAGTGAGGGTCAGTTTCTATTTTCATGGGAACATAGGGTCCTACTTAAGGCTCGTGGTTTGAGGTTTGTAGCATATATTGGGACAAGTGGGATACAACCTAATTCATTGTAAAGGTGGAATTCAGTGGAGGAGCCAGGTATAAAGGATGTTGTGGAAGATGAATGGAGTGGTTTTATTTGGCTTCTTTCTCATAACTAGGTCACCTTGGGGAATGAAGAAAAAAAATTAGTCTGGTCATGGAATAGGTCCTTGGGTAGTGTAACAAATACGCTTGGATATGATGTTGTGGCTTCAGGAGGGGATGGATCATATAGAATATGGTGATAGTATTGCATTGGGAAGTGAAAAATCCCATTGAGAACCATATTGTTTCTCTAGTTGTCCCTAGAAAAAATGATTTTAAATTGGTACAATGGATAGAGGAGGGGTTCGATTGGAATGAATAAGTTTTATCTTTCTCAAGTAGAATCAAAATTAGAGTTTCATCTATTTTTATGTTGTTCATTTAGTTCTCAAGTATGGTGTGATGTCATGGTGAATTTGAATTGTTCGGGATAGTGAAATAGTGATTCTTTAGAACTATGTTTATGGAAGTGGCTCTGGAATCCGTATTTGAAACAATTTAAGGAAATCCCTTCTTATGTTATGGGGCATCTGGATGCAAAGGAATCAGGTTGCCCAAATATAGTTGCAAAGGAATGGGCATGGTGAAAACATAAGATTGGTGGATCATAAGGATAGTGTCGCCTTCCTTGAGTGAGGAAAGGAGACACAACATTATTTGGATCATTGGAGATCAGTACTGGTTTTTAATACAATGAGGCAAGAATATTTTTTGATGGTGCAAGTCAAGGGTTACCAGGTCAATTTTGAGTTATCATAGTCCTTTATATGGCTGAAAATCCCTATTTTCATTAATTTAAATTTGGGGGTAGGTTATGGAACGAAAACAAGGGATGAACTTATTGCACTATGGATGCTACTTATTTTTGTGAAAGAAAAGGAATTTGTCAAATCTAGATCATGGGAGACTCTAAATTTGTGATCAACTAGTTTGATGGCCGCAGTCAGTTGAATAACTTGATTTTGGAGCCATGGAAAAGGCGGATAAGAGATCTTCAAGAAGGGTTAGATGATATAATAATAAATCATGTTTCCAAGGTCCATAATCAACAAGAAAATTTACTATCAAAAGAGGATCTTGTTTTGAATGATGGTCTCTTAGTAGTTAATGAGTTTCTATATGGAGAACCTCTTCCAAAGGCTACCTAGATGGTCTATTGAAAAGTCAATGTTGTAAGATGATTATGCTTTTCGTGTTAGATTTTTTTTTTTTGATAGAAATGGTTATGATTTTTATTAAAAAGAGGGCTATGCCAGGGAAAAAATAACCATGAAGTACAAAATTTCAAAATAGTCATAGGCCTGAAGAAAATCGACAGTGTTACAACTTCCCAAATGGCTCTTAGGTCTTCTCAAATACATCTAAAAACTACTACAGTTTTTCCATGGATATATTTCTTCATAATAAACTAGCCAAAAGGAGATTTTACACTACATATAACTACCCTAATTAATTTGTAGGTCTCTATCCACCTCTCTAGGATTAACTTCCAATGTGTTGTGCATAGAATGATGGAGTTTTGGTTAAAGAACTTCACAAGAAGTGATTCATCCCTCTGATGGCACTAGTCTCTGTTGAGTTGGAGCTTCAAGGGGTGAGACTAAACATGGCGTTAGAGGGACTGGGCGCTTCCAAGACAGAGAATGAAAATACATGCTTGTATAATTCATGTTGATCCTACACTTCCAATGTATCCATATTCCATTTATATCCCTACCGCTACCCAAAGAGAATTTCGCGTTTGAGATTGATGTCGAAACCCAATAGAGAAGAGATGACACCATATACTAAAATGATGAGATGAAGGGCATATTCAATGCAAGGGCCAACAATTTTTATGTATCTCCCATATAAATTGTAACGCTTGCAAGGTCTAGAGAGATAATTGCATGCATTTGAACCTGAACTGAGGGGAAATTCCCACATGAATATGTTGGCTCACATGGGGATGATTTAAAAAACATCACATTGAGATTAGATAGCATGTGTGAATTGAAGGTGTGGCCTCGTGTCTTTGGTATCGAGGGTCCTCTTAGTGCAATGTGAGTCTGGATTACATTATATGCTCCCATGCGAATGGGAGGTGGGGTCACATCCCCTCCCAATCCTTTCAATTCAACATTGAATTTCTTGGACCAAATGTTCTCCTTGAGAGAATTTAAATTTTTGCAAAGGTGCATTGTTAACTTAAGGAAGATAAATTTGAGTGTATTCCTCATTGATTTTGAGGATGCTCTGGTCAAATTTATTTTCTTGTTTGGGTAGGGAGCTTGCCTTCCCGTTCTTCTTTCTATAGATGCGATGATAGATTATAGAATTACATTTTTTCTCCAGAGTCTTGATCTTATGATAGATCCACATAAGGTTGGGATGAGAATTTTTAATTTGTCACTGAAGCCCCTTGACAATCAGATCAGAGTCACCAATGATGACTATCTGAGTAGAATTATATGCTAGGATGAGGCACATTCCCATGTATATTGCAAGAGCCTCTACTTGATTATTTGTGGTGTGTCCTAGCCCCCATGAAAACTCAATAGATTTTTTCCCTTCGGAGTCAAATATGACTCCCGCCACACATGTCACCCTTACTTTTTGTGTTAGGATTTGGGTAATGATAGTAAAACTCATTTTGGTAAGGTTTTGTTAAGGACAAATAACCCGTCTTCTTGTGATTTGTTTAGCTTGTTATCGTTTAATACTAAATCCTGGATAAAATACATGTGATGAAAATGGATTTCAGACCTCTCTTTTGTATATTTTAATTCTCATTGAATAACAAATGTACATATTTTTTTGTTCCAAAAAAGTTCACAAGTTTATTAATATAATAATTTTTTAGTTATAAATATTTTAACTCATTTTTTATATTAGTTTAATTGTTTTCCATATATAATATTGTCTCAAAAAATAATAAAATCATTTTTCATTTTAGTTTAATTTTTTAATATATCGTTAATTCATATAATATTGTCTAAAATATAATAATTTTTATTAAATAAATAAAGAGATTAAGTTACATATATTTCATGATTTCATTTATATATTTAAAAAATATGTATAGAACTATTAATATTATTATAATTTTAGTAATTAAATAATTCAATTAAATTATAAAACAAGGTAACTTTATATCTTATATTAGAATATGTCAAAATGAAATAATGTTTATCATAATTTTGTTCATAGATTTTACAAATTCGGTTGTTTCAAGGTGGTTTTATAGCTATAATATCATAGATAGGTTCTCCTAAAAATAAAGATTTCATGGAATATATTTTAGAGGGACCAAAAGGCAATGTAGCGAGAAATCCATAATATATTCCAAATAAAATGATGGGACCTGAGACTTCTACCCATGATGATAATGGATACCATAGTAGACCAGACCAAAGTAATCTTATCATATCGAATCTTATCATATCGAAACTTCTTGTTGATTGAAAATTAAGAATGAGAAACAAAAATAATTAATAGATTTGGTATCCTCCATATATATATATATATATATATGGGGATACAGATAGGAATAGTCATCATTTTATACATCTATAAATTTGATTTAACATAATAGATTTTAATATCTAACATATATAAGATTTATAATATATATTATAACATCTGTATATATGCATATTCTATTAATAAATATATTCTATGTTAGTTTATCTAGGAATAGGAGTACTGGTATAGAACTTGTTGTTCTTTCTGACCAGGGTGGTATGATCCAAGTTATCTAAATGTTTGTTACATCGTAGAGGGCAGGTAACCAATTCAAGTAAATCTCTTGCATTGACAAATCCATGAAATTGGGAAAAAGTAAATTCAACTAACCATTTATCAATTCCTCTCTCCCCTAACAAGTTAGCATGAGCCATTTTGGTGATGGCTAAGTCGGGTTGTAGCTCGCGCGTACGTCGTATCCGATTCGAATTGTCTGGTTTCTCCACAATTTGTGGTATTGGTATACACATTTTTATACGTGTATCTTGTAAAAGTGATAATTCAGTATCTTGATATCGTTTATCCATATATGGAATACCAATTTCATAAACGATCATACCACATCTGATTAAGAATCTTGCTAGAGATATTTCCAGCAAATTATCTCCCATGAAAAAGATAGATTTTCCGCGTACCAAATCAAGATAATATTTTAAACTCTCCCATATCCGTTCCTCTCTTTCCTCCAGACTTTGAGTCTCAATACCAAATACAGGACAAATCATTTCTATCCAAGCACGCGTTCCGTCTAGACCAATAGGAAAAGGAGCTACGATTAATTCACATTTTTTTCATCTTATCAAAGTTGTTGTTATACGACCCAGAAAAGGGTTAACACCAAAAATATAAAATCCATCACCCAGTGATGGAAGATTGGCATATCTCTAAGAGGGAAACCAACCTAATACCTTGATGAATTGGCATCTTAATTTTGTATCAAGTTCAGAGACCAAATTCGAGGGTAAAGACCCAAAAATAACTAAGGGAGGATGATTTGCATATTCCACCAATTTCTTTTCCTTCAGAAGAGGAAAAGGGAATATTTTTTGTTTTGTCATAGTTTCTTTTCATTCACCAATGGGGAATTCTTGTTTTGGACAACGATGTGCCATTACAGCTAACATAGTATCTTCTCCCTGACTAAAAGCATAATCCAATCCATTTGCTCTTGCCACTAGAATTGCTATTCCATTTTCATATTCCAATATGGGTGCCATACCTTCCAAATCCATTTTGATTATTTCTATAGTACAAGTGCCTATCCATTTGATGATGTTGGGGTCTCTATCTTTTCTTATCCAAATACAAAGTGTTTTCAATTCCTCATAATCATTCAAATGAGCCGAGATATCTCCTTCTTCTAATTCCGCCATTGCATAGTGGGGTTCTGCAAAAATCATAACTCCAAGTGCATTTTGGAGAAAATAACCACACGTTTTTGTGCCCACTACCAAAAAGAAACTAGCTTCAATCTTTTGATACAACCAAGATACATAGCTAATAGGACAAAAAGTATGATAATTACCTGTTTCACATTCAAAAGTTATAGTTTCATCAATTTTGGGCGACATAATAGGAAGGGGAAGAATAAATGGATGAGGATAAATAAGGAAAAGAAATAATAAATAAAAATAAGAATAAGAAGAAAGAATCAAATTTACAACGAATTGTGGATAAATTTTTGATTCTAAATCCTCGTAAACCCAAGTAAATTTTCCTGATTATTTTTTTTCTATCCCCCACCACCAATGGGATTTAGATAAAGATCAGAGAGTAAACTGAATAATTCTTGATATTGAATCTCTTTTGGAACAATACCTTCTGGTTGGGACAATATTTGATTTGCTATGTCTAGATGATATTGACACACATATTTAAGGGATGGTTCAAATCCAACCATTTCAAATAAGGTTTTATCCTTGAATCTGGAAACTCGGACATCCTCGATAATATGTAATACTTATATTATGGGCATTGGACAGGCTTCTACATATTTATTGATAAGATCTCTTCTAGATGTATGATTTCCAACCAAGACTGCTAATCGGAGTGGATGTGTATGTTATTTTTCCCTTATAGAGGAAATAATACGATTAGCTGCAAATAATGCATCAAATCCATTATATGTAATTATTACACAATAATATGCATAGTTCAATGGAGCGGAAAAACCTCCACAGACCATGTCACCTAATACATTAAATAATATAATATCGTATTCGTAAAATGCATTTAATTCTTTTGACAACTTTACATTTTCTCCCACCACATATCCTCCACATCCGGCTCCTGCGGGTGTACCCCCTGCTTCCACACAATCAACCTCTCCATAACCCTTGTGAATTACATCTTCGGGCCAAATATCCTCATAATGATAATCCTTGGATTGTAAAGTATCTATAATTTTAGGTATTATAAATCCTGTAAGAGTAAAAGTACTATCGTGTTTGGGATCACACCCAATCTGTAACACTTTTTTACCACGTCTCGCTAGGGTGACTGAGATATTACAACTAGTCATTAATTTACCGATTCTGCCTTTCCCGTAAACTGCTATTTTCACTCGCCAATACTCCCTTATCTAAATCTAAAATTTCTCTTTCTTTTTATTAAAAGGTTCTATATAATCGAATTATTACTTTTTAAAGTAATAAAAGAATTGAATGGTAGTAATAATAATAATAGATCCTATTGTATTCAGAAACATGTGCCTCGATGGTCATCTAATGTTACGATGGATGAATCTGATGATGTAGACACAAATCCAATCACAACGAATAGCATTTGTGCAAGAAAGGTCATAAGTACACTAACTTTTGATATTGGGGACAAAGAAATAGTTATGAAACGTTATTTTTTCGAATCAGATTATCGTCGGAACTTAGTCAAAGGATCCATATGTGCTCAAAGACATAAAATTATGATATGGAAGAGGTTGCAACCGAATGTACATTCCTTTTTCGTTTGGTAAGAAAGGAAATACCCACTTATCTTAAAGATCATTACAACATGTTTGATTCTGATAGAGTGAATATGGAACGAATCCCTAAAGAAATTAGGGAGCAAATCTAGAGATATGAAGAATCGGAGCCGGTCCCCCATAGTCTAATACTCACTAAGTCCTTATGTACATTGTGGTCAGAATTGAACTATTTAATAGGTTTATTATTATTGGCTCAATCAAATCTTAGAAAAAGTATAATATTACCATCACTTATAATAGCCAAAAATATTGGTCGTATATTATTATTTCAAGGCTCCAAATTTCCCAAAGATTGGGAACAAATGAGGAGAGAAGTGCATATCAAATGTGCTCATGATGGTACTGAATATTCTAAAACATAATTCCCAGACAAATGGAAAATAAATGGTATGCAGATAAATCTTCTATTTCCTTTTCATTTGAAGCCTTGGCATATCCCCGAACTCCAATTCGAGAAAAAATTGCGTTGGAGTTATTTAACGACCCTTGGATTTGAAACTAGCATACCTTTTGGTGATCCAATCCCACAGCTAGGAACTTTTTCGGAATGTTTTCAACCTATATTCAAAAAATTGAAGAGAGGGTTGATCATCTTTCAAAAATTGAGAAAATGATTGATTCTTTTCAAAAAATTGAAGAGACGAATGATGGGATCTACAGGAATAAGACACATTCCACGAGTTAGATATATAGACAAGAGTGAGCTGAATGATCGGATACAAAATCAATTACTGAGTGAGACTACCCCTATGGATAGTGAAAATGATTCATCAGAAGTGAATGATCCACTTGGATATGAAACCCAGATAATTAATGTGAAAGATCCAGATGATCAGATGACCACAATGAAGGAGCAGATCAAATCTATCGCGATCATAAATAGCGCTCCTATAACTGGAATGTCGTTGGTGGATTCAGAGAGTAATAATGGATCGAAGGGAGTTTGGGATCAACATTCAAAAAATGATTGGTTCAGATTCGGCGAATACTTAGTCGATTTTGAAAGAAAAGTGTCCAATTAATCTGAAAAAGCTTCTATTCAATGAAATTAATGAAACTTTTTCTCAAAAGAATGGACCAATATCGTTTAGCAAGTGTTATTCATTTCCTTGAGTCAAATATCAAATTTTGGATTCGATCCACTTGGATCCGATCCATGGGGAATATAGAAACAATTTACGAACAAATATTCATTATTAATAATGATATTTCAAGAATAAATAGAGGTAAAATTACCAACTACTATTTGATCAATGAAAATATACAAGATTTTGAAATTCATCCTAATCAAAACATGTTCTCAATGTCCCAAGAATATGTATTTCACAAGATATGGCAGATAAGGGCAATGAACAGGTCCTATTCAAAGTATTTATTCAAATCCTAAGCCCAAACATCATATCCCTTGATCAAGAAGAAGATCCAAGAATTATTAGATATACAAAGAATATTGGATCACGAGAAACCACAAGATCTGAAGGAGAATGATTGAAAATAATGGTTTAGATTTTTTGACCGGTACAACATATCCCCAGAGATATGGTCTAGGATAAACCCACAGAACTGGAGAAATGGAGTAAGTAATAAATGTACATGCTATGAAGAACGATTCATTCCCTATGAACAACAAAAAGATTTTATATTTGCAGTTGTGATGGAACCTTATTTGGGACTACTTTGGAAAATGAAAAAACATTACAGATACGATCTCTTATCATATAGTTATCTCAATTCTACAAAATATTTGAATATTCTCAATTCTACAAAATATTTTGATATTCTCAATTTGACAAAATATTTTGATATTCTCAATTTGACAAAATATTCAGATATTCTCGATTCTACAAAAGATTTGGATATTCTCGATTCTAAAAAAGATTCAGATATTTTCGATTCTACAAAAGATTTGGATATTCTCGATTATACAAAAGATTCATATATTCTTGATTCTACAAAAGATTCAGATATTCCTGATTCTACAAAAGATTCAGATATTCTCAATTCTACAAAAGATTTGAATATTTATGAGCCGCCAGTATAACCTTATATACCATATGATCACGATATTACCAATCGTGAAGGAATTCTCAGGGAAAAGTTTATTCGTGATATTATCGAGGATTGGAAGGGTACCGATTTCAATATCATGAAAGGTCCTCGTTCTACTATTGAAATTTAAGATGCTATACGTTCTTGTACTTACGATCATACACCAATGATTGACAGGAAGAAGACTGATCTTCTTACAAATAAACAGAGGATTGATGAGACACGAAGAGACAATGTTGGCATTATTGACAAGCAGAAGACTAATCTTCTTACGAATAAATAGAGGATTGATGAGACACGAAGAGACAATGTTGGCATTATTGACAGGCAGAAGAGTTTTTAGAGATAGAAACATTTATAAAAAATAAATAGAGTTATATATTACCTCTATAATAAAATATAGGTAATAATTTGTAAAACGAATTGCATCCTTCATATATGCCAGGGGTCCATTGATGAAAAGGGACTGGAGAAAGTTTGTCTCGAATTCCTACAGTTATGGATATAAGCGCAATCAAAATTCCTGGAGAGTTGTACATTTGTGTATCTATGAGACCATTTACTATTTCTTGAAGCTCAATCTTTCCCCTGGATAGACCATATAGCCAAGAAAGACCATAGACCGGAATGAAAGAAAAGAAAATGAAACTCTTTCAAATGATCTCAGGGTATAATTGAAAATGAAGTTTTCACGTTGTACATGTCAGATCATAAATTAGTAATTTCATTCAATCTCCGAAAGAGTAGAAATAGTTTCTAACTTCCAATTTTTGGAATAGGAGATTGACATAATCCTCATGAATAGGATCGAATATTCCTCCATACTCTATCTCCTTTATTAAGGAATATTTCCCAAGAGGGTTTAGTTTATCTATCTTTGATTCATGTTCTTTTCTTCTTCTTTTTTCTCTTTTGTTCAGATAAACATATTGATAAATCTCGATCCAAACAGGAATTAATTTCTAATTTATCAGGATATGTAAATCCACTATATAGATAGGTAAATCTTGATCTTGTTTACAAATTAACGGAAATGTGAAAAATATCTATTGGCTTCTTCCATTCTATCAGTCTCTTCCTTTTTACGTATAACATTGCCATTCCCTCTAGCAGCATCCATTAATTCGTGGCTCAATTTGAAATTCATATTTCAACCCAGACATTTTCGAGATGCCCCTAATAACCAATGAATGGCAAGTAATTTTCCTTGTGTAGATCTTATCTCAATGGGAACTCGATAAGTCGATCCACCCACATGTCTTGCTTTGACTATTACATTGGGAGTTACTCTACGTATTGCTTGGCGTAGAATAGATAGTGGATTTTTCTCCGTCTTTTGTTGAATATTTTTTATGGCTCGATAAAGAATTCCATAAGCCAATGATTTTTTCTCCTTTTTAAGAATACGGTTAACCACCATGTTAACTAATCGATTATGATAAATAGGATAGGATTTTGCATTTTTTTTTTCTGCAGTACTTCGTCATGACATGAGTGTGAAAAAGGTTCAAGAATATATTTCAGAAAGGATGCAAATCATTTATTTTGGATTTTTGACTCCATATTGTAGGGTGGATCTCTAAAGGTATGAAAGATCTCCCTCCAAACTGTACATACGACTTTCATCGAATACGAATTTCCACATGATTCTATTGGCATAGATGAGATATATTTTTTATGCATATAATTATGTTTAATCACTCTCGATTGAGTATATGTTCCCTTTCTTTCTTTTGCTATGATTGAAATCCTGTATTTTACATATCTATACCATCAAGTTCTTAGGTTTACAAAATAGTGTATAAAAAAGTGTTTCAAATCATTGTTATTTGACTTGAACCTGTTCTAAAAAGGTCAAGGTATTTTTGATTTTCTGTTGAAACAATTAGGGAAAACTTCAAAAATGATTTTGATATTGAACCTTAGACATATAATAGTTCCAAATCTCCTGAAAAAGAAGATCGTTTGTTTTACGGTAGCCTTCTTTAGTCCCCTTACAAAAATTTTGTTATTAGGTTAGCCATATACTTCACATGTTCCTAGAAATTAACATGGAATCATCATGAAATGATACAAGTATTAGATAAGTAAGAATATACAATGCACTAGAACGCCCTTGTTGACGATCTTTTACTTCGACAACATTTAGGGTTCCTCGAAAAATGTGATATATCACACCAGGTAAATCTTTAACCCTTCCTCCTCTTACTAATACTACAAAATGTTCTTGTAAATTATGGTCAATACCAGGTATATAAGAAGTGATTTAAAATCTAGAATTTAATCGTACTCTGGAAACTTTGCATAAGGCAGAGTTTGGTTTTTTGGGGGTGATAGTGGAAAATTTGACAGACAAGTTGTCTTCACTGTCACTCTACAAAACCGTACATGAGATTTTCACCTCATACGGCTTCTTGTTCAATTTTTTCGAAGTAGGATAGATTGGATTACTTTCATTGTTCAAGAATCTTCATATTCCCTTCCTTCATGCATTATGTCTCAAAGAGTCACTGGAACCAATTAAGTCAAACATGTTTTCGTGTTCTAACAAAAAACTACTGAATCATATTTTTTTTAGTCAAAAAGATTATGCAAAATCTTCGGGATTTCCTCTTCCTTCTCTATTCCCATCCTATACGTACAACGTCTGAAGAAACATTATTTTGTATGAATCAACATTATGAAATGTTACTTCCTTCTTGATATATCGATATATAATTCCTCCAAATACAAATTGGATTCGAAATTGATGGGTTAATGTGAGCTTATCCATGTGGTTATACACTGTTCGAATTCGAGCAGGAATTAATTTCATGAAAGATCTTGGCTTTTGTTCTTTGGTTGGGGTCTTCCAAGATCATTTTGATGACCTATGTTGAAGGGATATATATATATATATATATCTAAGATATGATATGATTGATTGTGTAAGACCCGCAAATAACAATCGATATGGTCAGGGAAATTATACGAAAAAAGGAATTTATTTTTTATCTGATTAGTCAATGATATGGCCCAGTGAGTCCTTTCTCCTATGATGAATTGATGAACTGCTGGCACCAGTCCTATATCTTGTTTCTGTGGACCGGTGGAAAAGTGGGGGCTCAGCGGGAAGAAGATTGTACCACGAGAGAGAGAAGGGGTCAACCTGTTCCGAAGAGACAACATGGATTTTGGAAATGTAGTTGTACTCTCACATCAATCCATATAAAGAAGTATTTCTATCCACAGAGGTCAATATTTGCTTGCTAGGCAAGAGGATAGCAATGCTAGATACAAATTATGTTCTATAGGATATCAATGTATTTATATGAAGTATTTAACAGTTGCATAGGTTATTCTCTTTTATGTTCTGTAATGATGAATCCTGTACGTGTTCCCGAGAACAATTTTTTTTTTCATTTTTGGGGTCTCGAAGTGGAAACAAATCATAACTTTTGAATGGAAAAAGAGATAAAAGTAGATCTTATTTTTCGGAAATGGTAATATCCTAGGTGCAAGAAGAAATTTTTGATCTGTATCATCTCTGTATAATATTTACTCAATCTTGTTCTACTTGTTCTTCCAACCAATATTTATTCCTTTCCGCACGCACTAGTGCTAGATTAGCTCAAATATGTTGAACAAAATATTTGACATGTTCATGTCAAACTTTCTTAATCGAGATAGGTAAAATATTACTGATTTTACAAGACCATATGTTATGGTTCAAATCAATAGGAAATCCTATTTTCGATAGGATTCACTCAAAATAGTATCCAATCTTTTATTTCTCATTCTTTCTTTTCATAGTAGTGTGAAAAGAATGAAGGTTTGGCTTCAAGTTGTTCGAGAGAAAATAGTGGGATAGTGGTGTTGAGTCTCTCGACCCTTTGGTAAGTTATTATTCATAAGTCAGTTCTCCTTCCAGATGGAGGTAGGGAAGGGATATTACTCAGTGGTAGAGTGTCACCTTAACATGGTGGAAGTCATCAGTTCGAGCTTGATTATCCCTCAACCTAATGTGAGCCCTTCCATCAAACAATTTTTTGTTTTTTTATCTTATAACTCTCTTCACTCCAGAGGCTCGTGTCATTTACACGAGATCTTTTTTATGGTATTTAATGATATTTATTTTCCATGTAATTGGGGTAAATAATAAATGAAATGACCAAAATGGAGCTGGATATTTCAATTGGAAGATATGCAAATTGTCATAATGAACAAAAAGGGTTTATGTTCATTTCATTCAATAAATATTGATCTTTATATCATGTGAGTTGAGTGGTTGGTATGAGCGTTCCAATTATACAAATCAACATTATAGAATATATTTATTCTATTCATTGGGATGAAAAAAAGGGGTAAAAAGAAATGAAAAAAAGAAGATCCTGGATAGTGAAATTGGAAGAGATAAAAGTTATCAATTTCTATACAATCCATGGACCGAATCCAATTTTGTGAGATTTTTAATTCAAATCCTTTCACACTGGGAGCGCCTTCTAAATCTCTTTGACCTTAGAATTCTTAGTTCATTTCTTTTACACGATCTATGTAAAAGCAATCCATATTTTTTGGTCAAAGGTATAGTAGTACTTACATTATCAGTCCTCACATATCACTTCAATCATAAAAGTAGTATGATTGATAGAAAAAATTCCTATTTGATGAAACTATTTCCTATACATATAAACGTTATGGAACTTGGAAATGAAACATCAAAAGAATATTTAAAACCTTTCACTCAAAATTGGTTGATACTTCCACATCTTTTCTTGTCTTTCCAATTGAAAAGATCTTACAATCAATCCATAGAGCATTATGATCCTATTAGTTTCAATTCAGGATATGTCAGGAACATGAACAAGAAGGATGGAAAATATATTCCCTTGATATCTATCGTTATATGAATATATTCTATAAAATGGATGATAATATATAATGGAAATTGAACTTTCAATTTCCATTGGTAGATTCTCATCTATTTTTATTTATTTTGCGTTTTCGTCGAGAGAATGGATTGATTCAATTTGCAGCATATTCCGATAAAGAATATGTGGAGTTCTCTATGAGATAAATGAATAAATTAAATACATAAGATGTCTTTCACATCAAAATATATGAATTAAACCCATTGTTCCTTATGGAAGTTCCAAAAAAGTGTACTAGATCCAAGACAAAAATTCATAAAAATGTTCGAAAGGGAAAAGCATATTGGGCTGCAATAATTTATTTTTCTTTAGCTAAGTCTATCTCCACCGGTCATTCGAAAATTTCTTATTGCATAGCCAATGATGATTCCTCTGGATCATCCGAATCAAAATTGAAATCAATTGATTTGGATGATCTGTAGCACAACACGAGCGAATATACGACACCACCCTCCAGGACCCTGGAGAACGGTGATGCAAAATAATTCATTTTCTTCGAGTACTCCCAAGGGTGGCCGTACGAAAGGGACATGGTCATTAATTAGTTCCACTACAGTACTTCCCTTCAGCCAATCTGGAGAAATGGGGAATTTATCTATTATTCCTCTATCCATTCCTCCTTCCCACTGGAAAGGGATTAGAGTTCATCATTTTTTGTAAGGATCCTAAACGAACTTCAGCATTACCATTATTCTACATTTACGGTAGCTCAACCTTATCAACATCCCCATCCATCCATTCCAATCCGAAACTAGGATCAAAACAATTTCTTATTTCTTATAAATATTGGCACAAAACCTACAGAATCATGCATGGGAATGATATTATTTCATTATGGAATCACTCATGCATTTCGTAATAGATGCAGGTTTTTGCTCTATGGAGAATAATTACTAGTTCATAGTTTCAAATATCTCAATTCATCCTTCTTCTGCTTCTGCTCCTCCCAATTATTCATCTCGTTATTGGGTATGAACCCATTCTTTCCCTCCTTTATGGTTGGATAGAAAAGAGTGAGTGCTAAATCCTTTAGGAGAACTTAAAGGAAACATCTTTCTTCGTATATCTACCATTTATAATGTGTAATGCCCAAACCATTATGGCAGAGATACATGAGTTGATAAAAATACAGATGCATAATCTAGTGCAATTTTTTATCCTATTGATTAAACCCCTTTCTACATCTCAGTAGCTCAAAATAGGATCAATTCATTAATAAGAACCCTGTATATGGTACTATTAGTTCATACGTAATATTATTGTGATATATCAATATATTTGGATGTCTCCCCTAAAATTGAAAAGTTTAACAGGATATTGGAGAATAATCATATGGGAGATCTAAGAAAAATAGTTTCGTTCTAGATATGTATATGATCAAATAATCCAAATTGGAAAGTGATGATATAACCATGTATCTCTCTTTCTTGTTTGGAATCTAGCTGCTCTGATTCTTCCCATCGTGAGAAAAAAATGGCATATATTCTTTGTTTGATAAGGCATGTTACTATTTCCCCATTCTCTTTCAGAGTAGCGGGATCTGAACCCACAACCTCCATCACCCCAATATGGCATGCTACCAAGATGCTTCATGCTCCGTTATAACCATTAACCAACATAAAATTGATTCAAATGTCAATTCTTGAACTTCTATTTTATTTGGACATCTGTTATAATCACATATTACTCCCCCTGCTAGACACGTTCCATAACATTGACGATCTGGTGCAAATAAGCTAGTATGGTCCCTAAGAAGCCACCATGGTGAAATTGGTAGACACGCTACTCTTAGGAAGCAGTGCGAGAGCATCTTGGTTCAAATCCAAGTGGAGAAATTTTTCCAGGAATATCTCATCAATCACTTCTTCCTATGTATCAATATTTGTTCAATCTATTTCCATTGTGATAAATCAATCCTATCTTTTCATCATAGATATCATTCGGGATAAAATGAATAAATGGGTTTGATTATGATATTCATAATTTTAGAACATATATTGGCTCACATCTCTTTTTCTCTCGTTTTGGTTGTCACTCTCATTTATTGGGGAACCTTAGTTTATCAAATTGAAGGAATAAGTAATTGAGGAGGAAAGGGCATGATAGTTACTTTTCTTTGTACAACGGGATTATTAATTACTCGTTGGATTTATTCGGGACATTTACCATTGAGTAATTTGTATGAATCATTCATGTTTCTTTCTTGGAGTTCATCCGTGCTCCATATAGTTCTAGAAGTACGGAATCGGGATGATCGAGCTCTGCAACTCTCAACACCTAATAATTTGCAATGGAGTAATGAAGTGGCCAAAATCCAACCATATGACCTGTATTCATGGGCTAGGTAGTAGTGTTGTAGATTATGTGATATCCGATATCCCTGTTTCCAACCAAATAACAATTTTTGACCTTTTAAATGACCATGAGCCTGACTCTGATCATAAACCTTTAACCTTAACTCTAAAATTTTCCACGCATAGGAGCACCATTGAAGAGAATTATGATAATCAAAGGAATTTGTGCTTTGACAAAAGTAAAGTTGACATTTTCTTAAAGGATTTAAATAGTAAATTAAACTTCCTAACTTATAAGGACAACATTGAAGAACTCTATCATAATTTTACAACTACCCTTTCCACTTCTATTAACAAGTTCTCTTTCGAGGTGTCCTATAAAAAGAATAATAGAACGACCAACCCTTGGTATGATAAAGAATGTAAAATTGCTAGGAAATCCATTAGGGATGCTTCTAA
>SNQJ01S0089257.1:33274-49729 GCA_010110895.2 Picea sitchensis
CCCATCCTTGGTCAAAACTTTCTCCTAATTGCATGTGTATCCCACTTGGTGGCTAAATATACCCTTTGAAGGATGCATGTAATGGTTTAAGACCCCATTTTATCCCATGAGCCCTCAAATATTCATTTAGTTGATATGTCTCTTCTTTTCGCCACTTTACCATGGTCAAGACACCAAGATCCATCCTTGGTATGAAAAAACTACTATAGGCACCCATATCCCATTTTGAGATCAAATATCCTTTCTAGAGGTCCTATGTGGTGATTTGAGTCCATGTTCAAGGACAATATCCTTAAAATATGTATATATGACTTGAGTCCCTTTATTTTCTCTCCTTGTCATGGTTATGACCCCTAGACTTATCCTTGGTGCATGAAACCACCTAACGTCACACATATCCCAATTGGAGGCCAAATATCCCTTTGAAAGAAACTGTGTAGTGGTTCAAGGACATGTGCATGTTTCATGAGAATTAAAATTTTCATTTAGATCTTAAGACCCTTTATTTTCTCGCATGACCATGGTCACAGTCTCCAAATCCATCCAATGCATCTAAAGCTTTCTAATATTTCCCAAATCTCATTCATATGTTAAATATTATAATCCCTATAATACTAATTTATATCATACAACCCTTGTTTTCCTTCATTGACCATGCTCAAAGCATTGAGAGCCATGCCTGGTATGCAAATTCTCTTAATGATGCCTATATCCCACCAAGAGGCCAATGATTTGAGTTTGTATGGTGGTTTGAGTCCTCTTTCATAGACTGGTGATGATGTTGTAGTTAAAGGCCTTGATCATAATTTATGTATTAAGAACCCTATTTTCATCACCTAATCATGGTCAAGGCCCCAACATAAATCCCTACTACACAAAAAATCCTAATGGAAACTCCATCCAACCCATATGCAAAATATCCCCTTTAAATGTCTCGTGTTGTAGTTCATGGCTTTAATCATGGCCTATTAACCCAATAATATTTTTTCAAGGCCTAATTCCTTGGATTTATCCCCCAACCATGGTTAAATCCTTCATATCCATCTTTGATACACAAAATATTATAATAATACCCATATCTCACTCAAAGGTTCACGATTCCCTATAGACAACATGTTATGTGGTTTAGGGCATTGATTATGTCCCTTAATCCCTAAATGTTTCATAAATGACCCAAGGGCCTTATTTTCCTCGCTTGACCATGGCTAATTACTTAATGCACATTGTTACAGGAGAATCCCCTTGCGAACAAGAGGATTTCCTCTTGGAGGCTAGAAAATGCCATTATGGACACTGACATTCCTCTAGATCTAATCAAGTTAATATATGAGGAAGAAGAATAAATATATGTACCTTGTTAACGACGTTTGTCTGCACAAAGTCCAAGCTAAGCCTCAATCCTAAGCTCCTTGATAGGTCCTACAGAACAAACAAAGATACAATGGAATTCCTATTCTACTGAGATTAGCTCAAATATAGATCTATCTACTAAAGACAAACTCATGTGGAACAAACATAATTTTGAAAGAAACAGGCCAAGCATTGATATATTGATAATAACAAGTAAAATTACTTACAATCCTTTGATGAAGGTGCAACAACTTCTTCCAATTCTCCTTGTCCAACCCCTTTGCTCAAGTAATCTACACTGATTGCTTTGATGACATCTCACTCATGGGATCATAAGTTTGGTGTAATTCTCAATCTCCATCTATCCTTCTACCATGAGGAGGCCTCCTTATATAGGCTTGGAGAGGCCTAACCACTTGAGAGATATTTGGGATAAGTTGAGGATTCCTCTCCTTCAGTCGTGGATCTCTCCTAATATCATGCCTTGACCCAAGATTCAAACCTAACTACCTTCAGATATTGAGGGGATTGTCCCCTAATTTCCTCCAACAAACCGAATTTCACCCAAAAAAGAGTAGTGCTCCCTCAAAAGGGGAACAGAGCACTGGAATGCTCCCCTATAAGGGAGTACATAGCACCAACGATCCTTGTCAGTAGGTAGGGGAGCGCTCCCTCCCAAAATTGATATTTTAGTGGCTTTTTCAGTGGCACAAGGTTTGTACTCCTCTGTCAATTGATTTTCCTTCTTCAAAACTAGTCTTTGAGGTGTCTTAGTGTCCTTACGATGTCGTTAGAGAGATTACATAGGCAGTATGATGTTTTCGACACTTGTGACCAATATGCGACACTTACAATATTTATAACGATGACACTAGCCATCATTGCAATGAGTAATTTTGATGTGTAACAGATTTCCCCCCAAAGTGTGAAGTCAGAAGACAATGATGAATGAAGTACTTTGTAGACTTTATCGAGCAAGGGTATGGACACAGAGAGACCGAAATTTTTTTCACACAACCATCAAAAAAATATTATGACATGTTTCAAACCCAAGGCAGGCATACCTATGCTTGAGTGATAAAGAATTTTTCAGGTATGGCCACCATAGAATACACTACGGATCCATATTGATAAAAGGTATAGCCACCAAAGATACAATGTGGATCTATACACCTATGACCTGAAATGATCATAGCCATAAAGAATACACAGTGGATCTACGAGATGAAAAGACATAGACACAACCAATACAAAGTGGATCTATGTAACAATGTATGTGCCATAGTTCAAGAGAAACTCTGTCACAACCTAGGAAAAGTATGTATAAGAGTGATGACTCAACCCAGGGTCTTCTTACCGATCCCAATGTAGTATGAATCTAACCATGTGAATAGATGTTTTGAAGTTGAACATGGCAGAAACCACTTGATTACCGGTCAATGAGGTAAATCGTTAACAAGCGCGAGGGAGATCACCATTGATGTCAATGATTCCCAAGGTACTTTAGTACATTCCAACGAATGTGAATGGATGAGCTAAAGTCAAACATCCGAGGAATCATCCGATCAGAGGTCAATGATGTAAACCTACTATCGAACATGAGGAGGCCTGCCATTGAGGCATGCAGGTCCCAAAGTACTACTGGTTTCTAAGTCTAGTTCCCGGATAATTTGTTGAAGTCGATAGGAACAAACTCGTCGAAGGAGGGCCTTGATGTATGCCCCATCAATGACACGAAATGGACATAGAGATGTAATTGGTAGTTCAAATGAACATAGACTGACATAGATATTGAAATAGGATATTTGTGATGGCTGACTCTCGAGGAAGATACTTCCCTTGAACACTGAGGCACAATAGCAGAAACTTGACATGGACGAAAACTTGATGATGCAGTGGATGTTGTGACTTTCGTCAGATGACCCAAAGGAGTAAAATAAACTCATAGGATTGGCTCAGTGCAGAGTTTCAGCGGATTAAAATGCGTGCAAAGACAAAGTGTCGTGTTCAAGGGCGACCGTAAGAGCTACTGGTAGTGTTCTCAAAAAATTCTTGGCTTTCTTCTTTCAATTCTTCCACCATCTAGATAGACGAGTACCTCTTTTTAATTTAACCAGCTTGAGGAGGGTAACATGTGCCCGATATGACTCACCTTCGGTAAGTCCCTCTTCCTTTGTTTAGCGAACTAGAAGAAGTAAGGGTTCGCTCCCGTATGGGCCCTTCAATGTATGATTGTTTAACGAGTCCAGAGAAGGTAAACTCGGTGGTTTTTCATATTTAGAGAGTCTGAAAAAAACTTAAAGATGACTCCAATGTTGTCCTTTTTCGTAATGTTAGTCTTGCGAGGCCAAAAAAGAGATAAATTATCACTCAGAAGATGCCCTTTCAAACCTTTTAATGAGTGGGAAAGGAAGCAAGATCACTCGACAACATTTTCACGTTTAGAGAGTCTGAAAATAGTTTAAATAAGACTCTAGGGGGTGTTCCTTTTTCGTGTATCCATGTAGGTCAAAAAAGAGATAAAAGTTTACCCGACACATTCTCATGTGTTTGAGATTAAGAATGAACGAAGACTATGCTCATGAAGGTGACAAGATAAAATGAACAAACCCGCTTCAAAACCTGCCAATAATGTCAAAACTTCATTCCAAGGGATTAATAAGCCTCCAAATATTTCTCAAAAACCCAAAAATAACTATATGATATGTGAAAATGAAATGTATAATAGTAAAAAGGGGTAAAAATGTCATTTACCATTTCATTTATGCAAAGATTTGTAGTAGTGGAGAATTTTTATTTTGGAGCTGAATCTTGAATTGTTCGATGTCGAACCTATGGTCAATCATTTTCCTCGTCGTTTGGACCAGGTTAGCGTTCTTTTTCCTCTCTTTCTTTTACATGATTCATATTTTGTTTTTAAGGCACTAAAAAATTATAAAAAATGATGCCTTAGGTCAACCCAAGCGCTCAACAAGATCGACGCTCCTCTAAAAATCGTGGGTAAGAATTGAGTGGCTTGGAAAATGCCCCTCTTAACCAATAAAAGGTGTGCTAATGATCTGATGTGGTGGCTATGGGAGCGCTTCCTCAGAAACCCACAAGAAAAATGCCCAAAAATGGCTCACGCATGCTCAATATGTGACGAGGGCGTTTTGAGTTTTGAACATTTTAAATAGCTAATGTAAGGGTAGATTGATTCCCTCATGTTCATGTGAAGAGGGAATTGTTCTTTTGCAAGAACAAACAATCATTTTTTTAAAGTTTTTAAAATTGCCAAAAATTCGTCGAAATCATGATTTAATGAATTTTGTTGTTAATTGCAGGTGACTTCGACAACATGCTTGAGTGGAAATAAAGAGAACATGATCTCGATGATGTGGCCACTCTACAAAGTCCTCGATCAAGAGTCATGTTGAGGAATTGCGGTCTCCTCAAATATTTCAAAATGCAAAAGATGAAGAAGGAGATTCTTCTTCTCAAATACATGATCGGGTTGTGGAACGTTGTAGAGAAAGGGTTCCAGATAGGGACGTAGCTTCTGAACATCGAGTTGGATGATGTATATTTAATAACCGGTCTTTCTAAGAGAGGGGTTCCTATAGATTTATTTGGGCAGAGGGCACTTCTTTCACCTGTGGGTGAGTATTTGGAAAACCATTGCGTCCTGGGAGTGAGACTAGTCAGAGGCAGGATTGCAATCAAAGATATCAGAGACTTGCCTCTTCGATCCATATTGTTTTCCATTACAAGAATAGAAGGAAGTACTAGTGTGCACATAGTCTCAAGATCACAGGTGGCTTATGGTTTACAATGTTTAGAGCCAACATTGTCTAACTGGAGTGCAGGGTTCCTTCAAAACATGAAGGAGCAAATCACGAGATGCAGAGCAGGACAACAGAAGCAATTTGGGTATGTTTCATTCTTGGTTTTGTTCTTCTTAGAACGCATTCCTGGGATGAAACCTCATATTGCATTACTGGTACGGCCAGAGAAGAACCACGTATGGAGTGGTGGACCAGCCTGTCTCCAAGACTAGGCCCAAATTCAGAGTTCAGATTCGCCAGTGATTTCTTCGCTTGGTTGAGATGCTAATTTATTGTGATAGAAGAATTTCCATACATCGGAGTAGATTTTTGGGGCAGCATGGATTTGGTTCTTCCATAAGGTGAGGATTGGGATGAGTCAGGTAATAAATCAAACTGATCTTGTCAAGTGGTTTTTTTTTTTTTTTTTGAATGTTGTAAATTTTTTAGAGTGCATAGAAGATTCTTTAACAGACATATTGTTTCATCATGCAGATAGAGGAGAAACATGTCCAGAAGATATGCCAGCATTGGGGCATCGCGTGGATGCTCAGATAGCAGTAGATCAAGGGGTAGCAGTAGGAGGTCTCTTGGAGGTTGAAAGAAACCTCCAAGGCCTCACGATGGGTATCCCTCCTCTCAGGAGGTGGGAAGTACCACTACAACTACAAAGACACACTGTGGGGATGTCTGAGAGTATTAACTATTTATCGAGGAGAATGGTGTGTGCAGTGATATGTTACTCACAGCCTAATGTGATGCAGGAATATTAGGATCTTCCTAATGATTGGAAAGTCTGTATGACGATGTTTATGGGTGTGAAGAACCACATTTTACCTATCTATGTACAATTTTTTATTTAATCAAACTTTTTCATTCAAGATGACGAACTCATAGGTGGAGTTGTAGTAGGATAGGATTGCGAATAGCGTAGACTCGATTGAGTTGACAGACCACGAGTTGAGAGTCCATATTGACAATTATACAAGAAATTCCTAGGGAGGATGCTTCGGTTAAAAGTCCGATGACAGCATGATATTTTTCCATGTTATTAGTTGTTGATCCTAAGCAAATACCTCTGGAACTCACCAACTCGTCAAAGTGGTAAATAACCCAAGTTGTGGAAGCAATGTTCTGGGTGTGTCGACTAGCACCATCTGCAAACCTGACAAATATAGTAAGGGAAGATGTCATCTACGCATGAAAACACAAGACACGGTATAAGTGGCTAAGGAAAAAACTCAAGCACACAAAAGAAAAAGACACCAAACTAAAAATACAATAGTGTACAAAGCACGTATGCTAGATGTTCTATGCATAGTACTTCTTTAGGTAAATCTCATTTCAAGGCTCACCCAGGGAGATTCCATTGTAGTCCACTAAATCGTAGGCACCTTTATGTAGAACACATTTCACGATGTAAGGATCATGCCATAGAGGTTCTAACTTACCCATCCCTAACTTGTCATGAGTCTGGTCATAAACGAGCACTAGGTCTCCTTCTACAAAAGTGCAAGGATGGACAAACTTGTCGTATTGATTCTTGATTCATTTTTTATATGTCTCATTGATGAGAGAAACATCATGACGTGTTTCGTCCAACCTAGTCAAGTGTAAGAAATGCTCTTCTTCAGCAGAAGTGTGGGGCAGGAGTTCTACTTTGAGTTTTAACGACAGAATTTCGTACTCGAATGGTAAAATAGATTCTATGCCATATACTAGCTGGAAATGAGTGAATCCAGTAGTAGTTTTCATTGATGTACGGTAGGCCCAGAGAGCGGAGAAAAGTTGTATATGCCAGGATGTCTTGTTGGCTCCTACCATCCATTGGATCATAGTTTTGAGGATTTTGTTGATAGCTTCAACTTGTCAATTCGCTTGAGGATAGTACAGGGATGAGTTCTCTTGGAGAAAACCCAACTTGACATGCAACTCACTCATCATCTGGTTTTTGAAGTGTGAACCATGATCAGTAACAATGGCGTGTGGAACACCAAAACGAGTGATGATGTGGTTAAAAAGGAAAGGAAATGTAGTACGACCATCATTCAGAAAGGTAGGCATAGCCTCAGCCCATTTTGTAAATTAATCGATGACAACGATTATATAATCGTGCCCCCTTGCTAAGGTAGGATTACATTGCATGAAATCAATGCCCCATTTGGCAAAAGGGTTGATGGAAACAATGGGATGCAGCGGAGCAGGGTGGGTTTGTGCCTTTTTGTGAAAAACTTGGTAGGTTGGGCACTTTTTGACGATCTCCATACAATCCTTGAAGATGGAGGGCCAAAAGTATCTGGCACGTAAAACATTCTGGGTGGTAGCCATCCTAGAAAGGTGACCACCATAGGCTCCAAGGTGATAGTCATTGAGGATGCGTTCATCCTCTTCATGAGTTAGACATCATCGCAGGACGGTATCAATGCCACGACGATATAAAGTGTCGTCGATAATAAGATAATGATGAGAGTGGTGGCGAATACGACGACATTCTTCGCGAGAGATATCGGGCTGAAAACGTTGTGTATGGAGATAGAGAATGATGTCTCCATACTAGGGATTAGAAATTCTAATGAGGAATAAGGATTCATCAAGAAAAGAATCTCTAGGCTCAGTTTCTTCATCAACACATGGAAAATCACAATTGAGTTCTGCGAACACCAAGGATTTTTTGGATTTAGACTCGGCAAATTCAAGATCGAATTCTTGAAGGATTATGATCCATTTAGAGTATTTTCCCCCAAGAACCTGACGTGTCAACATGTGATACACGGGGTTTGAATCTGCGATAACCGTGGTGGTGCATAACATAATGTAGTGACAAAATATCTGGATGGCGATGACAACTGCTAGAGCCAACTTCTCAACATGTGAGTAACGAAGTTCTGGTCCAGATATACTTTTAGTCATGTAATAAATCACATTTTCTTCACCGAAAGAGTCCTTTTGAACTAACACCATGGAAATAGTGGAAGTAGAGGCCGCTAAGTAAAGGATATAATCCTTTGTATAGTCTGGAGGATGTAGAAAAGGAGTGTTAGTCAGTGCGTGCTTGAGAGCATCGAACGATCGTTGAGCAGTGTCATCCTAGATGAAAGGGGCATATTTCTTCAACAATCACATGAATCCTTTAGTGATCTCAGCGTAGTTACAAATAAATCGGCGAAGAAAGTTTTCTTTCCCCTGCAAACTTTGGAGTTTTCGTATGTTGTTAGGTGGGGGTAAAGCTATAATAGCTTGAATCTTTAAGGGATCCACCCGAATCCCATCCTTGGAGAGAACAAAGCTGAGAAGCCGGCCAGATTCAACAACGAAAATACACTTATGTGGATTCAAATGAATGTGGTAGAACCGACATCGAAGAAATATAGACCGTATATGACTGAGATGGTCAGATCGATTGGATGAGTGGGCGGGTAATTCATCGAGGTAAGGTTCTGCAATATGTTTGATATCAAGGAAAGCGTAGGACATGGCTCACTAGAATGTAGACCCATCATTTTTAAGGCGAAATGGTAGCTTCCAATACGTGAAAGTTCCCCACGGACAGATGAAGGCTATCTTATGTTGATCAGCTGGTAAGATGTCAATCTAGTTATACCCTGAGAAACCATCCATAAAAGAGAAAATTACACTACCAGCGCAATTATCAATAATATGGTCGATAAAGGGTGTTGGGTAGTTGTCTTTTGGACAAGCCTTGTTAAGATCCCTATAATCAACACAGATGTGAATGGTCCCTTATTTCTTAGTAACCGAAACGATATTGGAAACCCATTCTGTCAAGGGGACAGGATAAATGAAGCCATATTTTAATAATTTTTCAACCTCTGCCTTAATAGCCGCAGTCTTTTTAGGGTGGATCGGGCGGAGTTTCTGTCAAACAGGTTTGAAACCGGGGTAGGTTTTAATCTCATGCACAATGACCGATGGATCGATCCCAGGAATCTCTTCGTAACTCCAGGCGAAGACATCATGAAATTCTTTAAATAAAATGGTATAAGATACCACTTCCTCGGGTGAGAAATTAGCTCTGAGGTTAATGTTTTCCATGACACCTTCCTTGATCGAAATATCATTAACGATCATAGATGATATGTTGCCCAAATTCCCCTCAGAAATAGTATCTTGTGTGAGGATGGGAGATTGCGGAAGACCGACAACATAAAGAGGGAAGACATAGTGTATGTCATCTTGAATTTCTTCGAGAGGTGGAAGAAAACAAGACCGATGATGGCTATCATCCCAAGGTACATTGTTGAGACTAAGCATTTCCATTATAGATTCATCGAAAGGAAAAATTTGAGAAATGTAGTCGATTGCAGACGACAAGGAATTTAACCATGATGGTATTGAATAAGTGTCGGGTGCCAAGAGATGTTGGTCATTCGAAGAGGGAGAGGCAGATTGGATGGAAACGTATGAGGTTTTGGCTGGACTAAGTGGCATGGTGTCACCTAGTGCATCGAATTCCAATGGAATGGGTACAATCCAAGGGTCAGATGATTCCAAGGATTGATAAACCCTAGTCGAAATCATATTGATCATGGAAATATGATGTGNGTATGAGGTTTTGGCTGGACTAAGTGGCATGGTGTCACCTAGTGCATCGAATTCCAATGGAATGGGTACAATCCAAGGGTCAGATGATTCCAAGGATTGATAAACCCTAGTCGAAATCATATTGATCATGGAAATATGATGTGCAATGGGTGGAAGTGGTGTAGGGAAGGTACCCATGAGGCTAGAATATTTCAACAAGCCAACGCCAACGCTTTCATATGTGATTTTGTGATCTCCCAAGAATGGAATATTGTTGGTAGCAGGAGCATGAGCATCAGGTGTGCATAAATCCAACTGATCGATGGTGACAATTTTTCCTTGATGAGGAAATTGCACACATCGAAAAACTGACGAAGCAACAACGGTCATATCATAGAACCAACTTCTTCCGAGTAACAATTTGTAATTGAGGGGAGCATCGACCACCTCGATGTCAACAGAGACAGTTTTTTCGCCCAATTGGACGGGCAGGGACTCCAAGAGTCCGTGCGGATGAAAACCTCTCCCATCGAATGCACATAACATCGTTGGGGATTTATTACATGTGGGTGATTTCAATCTTTTCCAACAGGCTAGAGACATGACACAAGTTGAGGCTCCCTCATCCAGAATAGTTCGGTGGATTTGTTGATTGTGAACAACAACATCAACTTGGAAAGCAAGTTGGTGAGAGAGTCAAGATGTAAAATTATCCAAGTTAAACATGATATTGTTAGATGACTCAGGATCAAAAGAGACAATAGCAGCCAAGAGCGTTCTACGTTGACTAGGAAAGTGTTGTAGAACTTCTAACGCATACATAGCACACGGTGCTTGAGCCAGATCTTCAACGATGTTGTAGTGTTGGGCGGCATGTAAGCTAGGATTAAAGGTAGACTTTCGGATAATGCTCTTAGGAGGGCGTAAGATAGAGTTAAATGTAGGTTTCTCGATATGGAGTGGTCCAGACGAAAGACTAACGGGCGGAGGAATAACGGAGGATGGTGATGGATCCTGTGGAGAATTGTTAGTGATCTTCCCTTTGTCTTGTTTAACTCGTGTGTCATAGGTCGTCGAGCGAGTGGTTAAATCAATCCCATTGAAGAGATAGATGTGGGCACTTGTCGAGGCTTCATCATGAGGAGTGTGGCTGGAACTTCTTCCTGGAGAGGGGGTTTGAGAAACCATAGATTGCTACTGAGGAAAAGGGTGAGTAAGCATGGCGGGTTGGGAATTTCCTTTAAAGCGTTTGGCCACTTCATCCCGATGTGGACAGTCGTGAGTGTAGTGATCGTCACCACAAATAAGACATGGGAAATTCAGTTTCAGTTGTGGTTTCTTTTCATTAGGAGGTGGTGAGTTTTTAACTTTTGGTTGTTCATTATTATTAGTCTTTTTTTTTTATTCTTTGACTTTTTCTTACCTCCAGTCTACTGCAAGGATGTAGACTGAACTGCATTTACCTCAGAGACTTGGGTATGAGAAGAGGTAGAGGATGAGGTCGAACTAGGATTGGATGTGGAAGTAGATCGAGGTGCAGCTCCAGTCAACTGGGATGTAGATTAAGCTTTGACAGAACCAATAACGCCATCTGCATGTGATGAGGATGAAGGTTTGGATGGATCGGTAGTGGCAAGGGTAGAATTTGGGATTAACTCGTACAAAGTACTAGACTTTGAGTATACCAGATCTAAGTACTATGCCCTGGAAATGGATTCCTCTTCGGTGACTACGCCACCCATAGCGATGTCTTGAGCGATCAGGGGTAAAAGTGATTTTGTAAACCATTCTACATTGGTCAGGAATGATCGCTTTGATAAACCTTCATCATTGTCTCCATTCATGAATGTAATCAGAGATGTGCACAGAGTTGGTTTGACGAAGGGAGGTCAAGAGTTCAGTACCCGTCTCGTATCAAATGGGTAGTTTAAAATGGGTGAGGAAGGACATGGAAAGGGAGTTGAAATCTTGAAAAGAAACACATGGTAGTTCAATATACCACTTGGTTGTCGAACCCGTAAGAGTTCGATGGAAAAGACGCAAATGTATAGAGTCGTCCATTAAGGATTTTGATGAACGCCATAAATGGAAAGTCATTACATGATTATTGGGTCTTCGCTAACTTTGTCGTCAAATTTCAGAATATCAGAAGAGAGTTTAGCTGGAATTACTGGCCAGAAAGGATAATGACGTATAAGATCATTGGTCAACTGAGACAAGTCTGGGAGATATAGAGTAGAAATGAACGATAGTTTTCGGTTAACTTGAGGGTGATATTGGTGTGGCATAGGAACACCAGTAGGACCATAAACTAGATTAGGTGGATAATTGTAACCAGTAGTTCCTCCTGCATACGGTTGTTGTTGACCAGAGTAGAGAGGATTCGAAGAGGGTTGAGAAACATTTGGGAGTGGAGGATAACCTGATGGATTTTGAGGATTATAATTTGATTGATGGGTTTGTCCATAAGATGGATAGACATTTTTTCCATATGGAGGATAAGGTTGTTGTTGTCCTTAAGAATGTTGCCCCCAAGGGAATAGTGGATTTCCTGAAAAAGGAGTGTGCCAAGGATTGGGCATTGTAGATGCATTCTGTCCAGAAGGTTGATGATGGGATCCAGTTTGAGGTTGTCCCCCAGCATGAGGTTTCCCTCCAAATGGAGGTTGCCCCCCAAACAGAGGTTTCCCCCAAACATAGGTTTCCCTCCAAACGAAGGTTTCCCTCCAAACAGAGGTTTCCCCCCAAATGGAGGTTGCCCCCCAAATGGAGGTTTCCCCCCAGACAGAGGCTTCCCTCCGAAAAGAGGTTTCCCTCTAGCATGAGGTTGAGTCCCTAGAATTTGGAAACCAGACGTAAGCGATTGACCAGTGTCTCTTAATGGATTAGAGCCACCAAGACTGGTCCCTTCGGGTTGTTGTGCAGGTATAGAACTTCCGAGTATAACTTGGTTAGTGTTGACAGTGAAAGGATTAAGTTCTCTGTACCCAAGGGGAAGTGACGAGGAAGGTTGAGATGATAGTGGTGTACCAATGGGATCTTGGCTAACCACCACATTACCAGTGGGTATAGTCGCAACATGAGGGACCATCATAGAATGGGCCATATGGAGAGAAATGATGGAACTTGGACAAGCAGACTGCATATTCATACCAATAGACGGTGTGATAGAACTAACGATTGTACCAATGAAGTGATCTAAAGGTACGATATAGGTAATAGATGTTTCAGGTAATTGGGATATGACAAGCATATCAACACCTATTCCTAATGCATAAATATCTCGCACCATGTGAGGTGGGCTTCGAACTATATCAGAAGTCCAAAGGGGGTTTCCGACCAGAGGATTCGAAGAAGGTCTGGTCGGAATTTCAGAAGGATAAATGACAACAAGTTCTTTGGCTGAATTCATCTCGAGAAAACGCCTTTCATATCCTACAGGAATGCAGAAAGCCTCCATAGGATCCATAACAATTTGAAAACCTTCTAAATAAGTGGAAACTTCTTCCTATGAGGTTATAACATCATGGACCTCGCTCTGTTGAGGAGAGCCCTCCATAGAATGAGGGGGTAAAGGGGGATATTCTTCCATATTTTCTGGGGGAAGTCCTTGTACCCTACGCGAACGACGTGGAGGGTCGATGTTGGCGGAGAAAATTCGACAAAAGAAATCTATGGCCAACTAACGAAAAAGAAACAACATGCACTAATCAGATCTAGGAATCAAACCAAGCAAACAAAACCTTCTCTCGAAGGCCGTACTAGTTGGTGATGAAATCCAACATCGCGTGATCAAGTCAAGAAGGGGCTAGGATATGGTGGAACAGTTACAATGGCGACCTGCTTAATGGACTTTCACCTTGGTGCAAGCTTCCACGCATTAATTTTGGATTTACCCTCCAAGGAGCCCGAGTGAGTTTGAACAATGTATGTTCCAGGTACAATGAGACTTCCCTTCACTGTCACTTCGTGTAAGTACCTAAATATTATGGCAACTAAGGACATAAACTTGCAGTCAGCCCCTGGGTGGGTACAATCAACAGTACGGTCTAAACGTATGAGCAGGATAAAAAATCTGAAATCCTTCAAGAGAACTGAGGACAAGTGGATCGGTAGAACTCTAGAGGACCCCAAATGGATTCAGAGTTCACGAAGCACCGATACCAAATGAAACCAGCTGCGCCTCAAGAAGAACTCTCAATATACGATCTGACCACTACAAATAGTTGAACCATGGAGGGATAATCTCTGTAATTCTCCCAAATGTGACCTCGTGTGTAACCCCTGTGTGAGAGGGGAATCCCAGAAATCCTATACGACAATTGGATTTGACTCTCCCTATCTCAAGATGCTAATGTTTGTTTTTTTGAAAACTTTGGAGAGTTGTGCTCATAGCCTAATCCAAAGTGTTAATCCTAGTCTAATGTTGGTGGAAGACCCTAAAAACAAAACGTTCTAGATCATTTTTAATTAGCGTTCATTTTGTAGTTGTTCTTTACTCAAAAGGTGTATGAAAGTGAAACTGATGGTGTTATAACTCAATTCCCGAAAAATGCATAAAAGATGATAATAAATTGTTTCTTTAGATGAATGCCTATTTAAGGGAAGGAGAAAAGTTGTTTTCACTATCAAACACTAAGATGCAATGTCCTCAATCAATTTGTTTCTCACTCAAATTCGGTGTAAAGATAAAAATATCATAAAACTTCTTCTAACATTAAAAAACTATCATAAAAGTATCCTTCTGCTTTGTGTGTGAGTGATTATCAATTTTGATGCAAAACTTCTAATGTCATTCATATTTTAAAAAAGGTTCAGACAATCAGAAGAAATATTTTTACAAACAAAGACTCACTCTTGTTATGATTAACACGCAAGACAACGATAAAAAAATTTACAAAATGAAACCAAAATAAACTCAAAAGATTAAAAAAGGTTTGGACAAAATACCTCAAAGATCAAATGGGATGATACACAGATCTTTGAAATTCCTCACAAAGGTTTCTACTCAACCAGATAAACGAGAATAAAGTAGAAAGACACCTCTAAATCAATAAAGATGAAGAGTGACTTCAAAGTAAGGAAAGGAAACACCAAAATCCCAAACAAGAAGAGATCAATTATTAGAAATAGGGTGTTGAAGGCCAATACCAAGATGAAATGAGAGGATGAAACTCCTCATCCAAAGCCAAAATGAAGAAACAACTTCAGAAGATGAAAAATTTGGAGAATTCCTCACAGAAAGGGATAGAGCTCTGGTGTCAGGGGCACCAGAGCGTTCCAACACTCTGTGTAAGGCTAAAGGGGAGCGCTAGTGCTCTGAAAGAAACAAAGGGGGACCATTATGCTCTCAAAACTCAGAAAATCACTCAAAAAAACAAAATTCCAAGCAAGCTCAACAAATCAAGGTGATCATGATGAAATAAAGAGGCAATTAAACAAATATAAGAATCAAAGATAGTATGGAGAAGGGCAAGAAAAGGGAAAAGGACCAAAACAAGATCTGAGAATGGAAACAAAAATCAGAGCTCTTCCCTAGTTGAGTCACCAATTTCTGTTACAGGAGAATCCCCTTACGAACAAGTGGATTTCCTCTTCGAGGCTAGATCCCTAACTCCAAGATAGAAAATTCCATTATGGACACTGAAATTCCTTTAGATCTAATCAAGCTAATATACGAGGAAGAAGAAGAAATATATGTAGATTGTTAACGACGTTTGTCCACACAAAGTCCAAGTTGAGCCTCGATCATGAGCTTTTTGATAGGCCCTGCAGAAAAAACAAAGATACAATGGAATTCCTATTCTACTAAAATTAGCTCAAATATAGATCTATCTACTGAAGACAAATTCATGTGGAACAAACATAAGTTTGAAAGAAACAGGCCAAGCATTGATATATTGATAAGAACAATTAAAATTACTTACAATCCTTTGATGAAGGTGCAACAACCTCTTCCATTTCTCCTTGTCCAACCCCTTTGCTCAAGTAATCTACATTGATTGCTTTGATGACATATCACTCATGGGATCATAATTTTGGTGTAATTCTCAATCTCCATCTATCCTTCTACCATGAGGAGACCTCCTTCTATAGGCTTGGAGAGGCCTAACCACTTGAGAGATCTTTGGGATAAGTTGAGGATTCCTCTCCTTTAGTTGTGGATATCTCCTAAGATCATGCCTTGACCCAAGATTCGAACCCAACTACCTTCAAATATTGAGGGGATTGTCCCCTGATTTCCTCCAACAAATCAAATTTTGCCCAAAAAAGAGTAGTGCTCCCTCAGAAGGGGCACAAAGTGCTGGAATGTTCCTCTATAAGGGAGTACAGAGCACCAACGCTCACTTTCAATAGGTAGGGGAGCACCCCTAAAAAAAAATGATATTTTAGTGGTTTTTTCAGTGGCACAAGGTTTGTACTCCTCTGTCAATTGATTTTCCTTCTTCAAAACTAGTCTTTGAGGTGTCTTAGTGTCCTTATGATGTCGTTAGAGAGACGACATAGGCAATATGATGTTTGTGACACTTGCGACCAATATGCGACACTTACAATATTTATAACGATGACACTAGCCATCATTGCAACGAGCAATTTTGATGTGTAACACACATGTACCTAGTGCAAAATATTTCATAATGGTACACATATTCAACTTGGAGGCCAAATATTTCCTCTAAAGGGATTATGTTGAAGGTGATGTTCATGGATATTGAGCCTTACAAATCCATTTATGGAATAAGGCCCTTATTGTCCTCCC
>SNQJ01S0089258.1:0-12155 GCA_010110895.2 Picea sitchensis
TATGCATATGGCTTATGTTATTCCAGGAATATGATTTCGAGATAGTGGTCAAACCAGGGAGAATGAACACAGGACCTAACCACTTGTCTACGTTATAACATGGAGAGGAACCTACTAGCTTGGAGGATACACTACCCGATGCACAGTTGTTGGCCATCAAAAATTTTGATGATCACTTCTCCGAGATAGTCCACTTCCTATCAATAAGAATGGCACCTTATGAATATACAGTCATTCAAAAGAAACAACTGGTAGTTCATGCTGCAAATTTTTCACTTATAGCAAGGCAGTTATACAAGATGGGACCTGATGAGATTTTAAGGAGATGTGTTATGGAAGCAGAGAGACCACTAATTCTAGCAAAGGCACATGAGGGCATTGCAGGAGGACACTATGCAGGGAAAGAAACAACAGATAAGGTTCTTAGAGCTGGCATCTGGTGTCCCACTTTCCACAAAGATGTTAAGGAATACTACAGAGCCTGTGATGTATGCCAAAGAGTTGGGAAAGCTTCTAAAAGAGATGAGATGCCTTTATCCCCTCATCTGACCATACAGGAATTTGAGAAATAGGCCATTGATTTTGTGGGACCTATCAACCCACCAGGAAAGCACACATGAGATCGATACATCATTACTACGACAGAATATTTGACCAGATGGGCATAAGAAAGAACAATTAAGGACTGTAGTGCAGCTACATCTGCGTGATTCATGTTTGATGATATCATAACCAGGTTTGGATTCTAGAAGATCCTTATGAGCGATCAAGGTACACATTTTATTAATAAGACTATTGAAGCCTTGACTCAGGAATTTGAAGTTCACCATCAGAGGAGAGCCCCATACCACCCACAAGCGAATGGTATAGTTGAAGCTTTCAATAAGATTTTGGAGACAACGCTGACGAATATTTGTAGTGTAAACATAGATGATTGGGATTTGACAATACCAGCAGTATTATGGGCCTATAGAACCGCTTGCAAGAAGCTAACAATGCAAACTCCCTTTAAGTTGGTTTATGGTCTAGAAGCATTCATACCTATGGAATACTTAGCTCCTATCCTTAGAATTGCATCATTTACAGATATGGATGACAATGGCACTGTGCAAAAAAGGGTTGTGAAGTTGGTAGAGATGGAAGAAGACAGATTCATTGCGGGATTTCACCAACAGGTATAGAAAGAACAAGAAAAGGCCTACCATGATAGAAACATCAAGAAGAAATCATTTAAACAAGGATATATGGTATTGGTTTATGAAAACAAGTTCATGAACCATCCAGGGAAGTTCAAGACACATTGGTTGGGGCCATATCAAGTTTCCTATGTCACGGAAGGAGGAGCTACGTAGTTGAATACTTTTAAGGGAGAATGGAAGGAAGGTTTGGTAAATGGGATCTTGTTGAAATTTTACTATGACAACCAACTACCTTGTAGCTCGTGATAGAAGAAGAAGGAAAAGGGTCTAGGTACCAGGTGCAGTTGAAACTGGGTACAAGACATAGAAAAGATAGTATGCACAAGCAAGAGAGGAACAAAACAGAGAGAACAGGTTGTGTTGTGCATTCTCAAGTCAAAGTAAAACAGAAGACTCAGATATACAGTGCCTCAGGATGAGTCACAGGTGAGTTTTGGGGGCCTGTTGGGCCTAGGTATGGATTAAGAAAGAAAGAGAAGAAAAAGGAAAAGAAAAAACAAAGTGCAAACTACACAGAAGGCACATTGACTTAGATTGGGTTGAACTGGTTAAATAAGCGTAAAAGAATAAGAGAAGAAAGGGAAAAAAACTCATTGGATGAGAAGATCGAGGAGAACAGATCAGCAAGGAAGATAGATCATGGAAAACTTAGCAAGCGGAAAAATCCACCAATATATTCTTTGGAGCACCTCGCAGGAAATACGGAAAGACAAGCTGGTGAAGCTCTAAAAACGCGAGTCAAAGAGGACCTAGGGTTTTAGACACCTAGGGTTTTGGTATCTAGGGTTTTGACACCTAGGTTTCGACCTAAGGATGTCTGAGAGATATTGTAATGTATAAATAAGAACCTAGATGGGAGAAGAGGGTTTCGTCGTCGATTATTTTTGTTGTTCATTGTGTATTGTGCGACAGAGAAATGTTGTGTGAGAGAGCATTATGTATTGTAAGATCTTTAGTTAGGTGCAAAGATCAACCCTGCAGATGGGTGCGCAGGGAGGGGAGAGAAAGAAAGAGAGAGAGATCGGGAATCTAAGAGCATAGATAGAACTGTATGTTTTCACATAATATATCAAGAAATGTAGTTCTGTGGACATAGCCCTAGGGAGAGGGTGAACCACGTATATATTGTTGTTCAGTGGGATTGGTGTTGTGTTCTTTTACCTTCTATTATTCTGGTATTCCATCATAGTGTTAGATCTTAGATATAATTGTGCGAAGTGGTTTAAGTTGGTAATTGATATCTAGTTGGTGTGTTGTTATTGTTTAAGATCCACTTTGTATTTCCTCTAGTTGTAGACACATGTGTCCTGCAACCCCCTATTGCTACCTCGGATGAGACTGCATCTGCTTCGTAGGTGTTGCCGAAAGGGCCAGTAGTTAGGGATTGTTTGTGCGCTATTAGAGCTAAGCCCTAGGTCTACCCCTATGCCAACAAAGAGGAAAAATACTGGGGCTGGGAGAGAAGAGAAGCATAGTGAGCTGAAAGAAAGCGAACCTTGCACACATATATAAATCATGGAGATACCATATGGAGGAGAAAAATAAAAAGATTCTCAGTCCAGTCCAATAATAGAAGAACCTGGAAGTCCTACTCAGAGAAGATCCTATGTTGAATCCATGACCTCGTGTGCATCACCACAGTTAGAGATAACAATTGAAGACTTGTCAAAATCTATCATCATTAGTCAATGTTTACAAAGTATTAGCAGTCAGAATAGTCAGAGTAGTACGCAGAGTCAAAATTGGAGTCCACCAACATCACCGAGAGGAGGATATACACAAACCAACATGGTGGGAATAGACAATACACTTAGACTTCTTGAATTCAGAGGAGTAGGATTAGAGGATAAAAAACAACATTTGTTTGTTTAGGAAATAGTTTGGGCTGCTAAAAACATACAAGATGATGTCGTAAAAATTGTGCAGTTAGAAAACACATTTAGAGTTCATGCGTTGGTATGGTATATGAAGTTATAGAGAATTACACCTATGAGATAGGCCATGACCTTGGCAAAGATAAAGCAAGCATTATTAAAGGAGTTTAAAAATTCAAAGTCAGATTTGTAGTACATCACTGAACTAAAAGAGATCAAACAGGTACAAACAAAGTTTGTATGGGATTACGATAAGCGCTTTAAGGATGTAATGGGGAGACTAAAATTTCAAATCCTAGATCAACAACATCAAGAGTGGTTTATTATTGGACTTATACCATGCATTCGGAGGCCCCTGATTAAACAGAAGGTTACATCGCAGCTTGAGGTGCTAGAAATTGCAATGAAACTAGAAGCATCGCCAACAGGAGATACAGGAGGAATGACATAGGTTCAAACGTAATTGGATGCATTAACAATCCAGTTGGATGATTTGACCAAGGGAAGGGAAAAATAAGAACAAGTTTGGTGTATGAATTTTCGGATGAAAGTTCATCACAAGGACGAATGTCCAACTACTCAGAGGAGGATACTATGAGATCTATAAGAAATGGGGCCATCATCTGATGGAGTGCCCATCACTCCAAAAATATTAGAGTACCCCAAAGAATGTTTTTTGGAATTTTTGCAAGTCCGTAGGGCATGAAGAGAAGGATTGTCACGCGTTCGACTTACTAAGAGAGTGTGCATCATATATATATAGGATCCAGAAAGAGAATACCAGCATAGATGGGAATAGAGAACAATATAACGATCAGCAAGGTTTTAATCAGGGGAACAAAGCAAATTTTGGCAAAGGCCGAGGTCGACAAAATTTTGATAGAGGAGGAGGAGGCTCGATTATCTTCTATAATTGTAATCAACTTGGACACTTGGCCCGATATTGACAGAAGAATTGTACCACATGCACATATTGCAGAGAATTGGATCACACAACGGAGGACTATCCCCAACTAATTGTGAAATGGCAGGCTAGAGGAAACCCAAACCAAAATCAACATCAAAACCAGAATGTGTAGATGATATCAATCAAAAGACGCAGTGAAGGACCAAAAATTGCAGTTGTTACTCATGGAGGAGCTTAGATAGGAATAGATATGGGAACTCAAGGAAACCAAATGAAGCAATGGGTAAGAAATTTAGCGGGGCCTATGCTAGCATTCAACCCACAATAGGAAAAAGAGACATATCAGAGCGCACGTAAGGAAATGCTTGAAACACATGGGGAAGCATCCACATCATTGCTACCTCATCTAGAAGACTCAGTGGTACCTGAAAAGTCAAGTGTGCAAGTAAGTACACTCAACGAATTCTTAAAGAGTTGTGTAGCACTGATGAAGGATAGAAATGAGATCAGTATATTAAATAAAATCATTGATCACTATGTAAAAGGAAGGGACACCCCTGCCACATAGTGACTCACAAATCAGGTATTGCGCAGGAAGAGAACCAATGGGGAATTCAAGTTTAATGTGCATATTAGGGAATACGATGTGGATAATGTTATTCTAGACTAAGGATTGGATGTGAATGTACTACCTAAGAAGACATGGGAAATGATGGGAGAACTTGAACTAATATGGTCCCCTATTTAGTTAAGGCTCACAAATCAACATAAGATAGTCCTGATTGGGCGACTAACGGGAGTAACTGTGAACATAGATGGGGTACACAGCATAGTATACTTTGAAGTTATTGAGATCGTAGATGATAGTCAAACATATCTAACTTTAATGGGATTGGAACGGGTGGTTGATAATCAGGAAATTATTAACCTGAAAAGAAGGGAGATGATCTTTGAGGTTGGGAATATAAAGGTTATTACACCTTTGGACCCATTAGAAGGGAAGAGATACACAGAGTCAGTAAGAGAAAATGACACATGGACAATTTATATAATCTGACTGCATGGATGGAGGATTATGTAGACCCAACAATGGATGGTGTGCTCAATTAGAGAAGTATCAGTTTGTGTCCATTAGATTCAGAAGTTGGTCTAGAGAATTGGTAGTAGAGGATGCAGGAAATATCAACTAGAAGATGTGCATGTATAAATCGATCCTTGCGTTGGATTGGCACAAATCTGTATGACCCACCCAGTTACGATGGACTAACTGAGATTAGTATGTTTATAAAATCATCTGAGTTACGGGTACCTGAAAAACAGAGGCTTTTAGCACTATATGTCATCTTAAAAGAAACTCCAGTTAGATGGTGGGCCACACATAGAAAGGGTAGTAATGATTGGGCACATTGTAGTATAATTATGCATATACGCTTTGGGCCAGAGGAAGAAGAAGGTGCACAAAAATACACAGGAGAGGGTGACCCGACGAGTCACATAAACAGATGTAGAGATTTATGGTGCTCAGAATCAGAGACAGAGTGACCACACTGATTCATACACATGTTGGATACATCTCGAGGAATTGGTATTTAGAATTGGAGATGCACAGGGAGAAAAAAAAATGGCAAGGATTGGTCCAGAGATTCGAAATCACATTCTCATTGAACATGAATCCCCCTTCATACATGAAACACTATAGGCCATCCGAAAAAAGATCCTCTCAAAGGTAGAATCGGTGGAAGAATAACCCTTAGGTAGTGCACACAAAGTCAAATTAATGGTCCAGAAGCCATTGGAATGTTATAATGTTACAGAGGAGGAATACGAGGACGAAGATACCAGGAATGTGAATGTACTAGAAATAGAAGGAACACATGTAGTAGAAGGTCCAGAGCTGGTATCAGTCGCGTACACACAGTCTATAAAGACAAATAAAGTCAACATCAGGACAACGGAGAATCCTAAGTTTGCACAAATGGAGACTATTGGAACAATGATATAATTAAGAAGGTGGAAGACTTATTACAAGAATATCAGGACTTATTTCCAACCATATTCTCTAATATTAAAGGGATCATAGGTGACTTAGCAGAGATGAAGATTCCATTAAAGCTTGGAGCCAAGCCAATACAATAGAGACCATACAAATTGAATCTGAGATACAAGGAGAAGGTGAAGGATGAAATAGATAGGATACAACACGCAGGAATTATTTAACCAGTAGAAGAGTTTGAATGGATTATCCCAATGGTGGTGTAGGACAAGATGACTGGAGGAATTTGGATGTGCATGGATCTAAAGAAGTTGAATGACGCATGCTTACATGACCCATTCCCAACACCATTCATGGATGAGGTACTAGAGAACATAGGAGGTCAAGAAATGTATTTGTTTACCGATGGATTCTCTAGGTACCATCAGATAAAAATTGCGTAGGAGGATAGACACAAAACCACATTTGCGACAAAATGGGGTAGTTATCAGTACACGGTGATGCCATTTGGATTGAAGAATGCCACTGCAGTATTTTCTAGAATGGTAGTGGAATCATTCAAGGAGTTCATCCATAATTTTTTGGAATTTTATTTAGATGATTGGACGTGTTCAGTTTACTATAGGACCATATAGAAGTACTCTGGCTTATGTTATATCAATGCAAGCAGTGCCATATTCTGTTGCACTTGAAGAAATGTATCTTCTTGGAACCATTTGGAATTATACTAGGACATGTAGTATGTAAGAAAGGCCTATTGGTTTACCCAACCAAGATCGTAGTTCTTTTGGAATTGGCATCGCCGACATCGGTCAAACATCTAAGAGAAACTTTGGGACACACAGGATATTACAAGAATTTTATCAAAGAATATGCGCAGATTATAGTACCCATGGAGAAGTTATTGAAGAGGGAAACCAAGTTCCAATGGAATGAGGACTGCTAGAAGGGGTTGGACATGCTAAAACAAAGATTGGTCACCATTCCCATTTTAATATTTCTAGAATGGAACAAGGAGTTCCATGTCCATGTTGATGTATCATCCATTGCACTGGGCACAATACTCTCACAACCTAGAGAAGGTGACATCAACCATCTGATTGTGTTTTCAAGTAGGAAGCTATCTCTATCAGAAATAAATTATACCACTATAGAACGAGAAGGCATGGCCATGGTCTATGTGCTCTAGAAGTTCAGACATTACTTACTTGGGTATCATTTCAAAATGTATATAGATCATTCTACATTAAAGTACATAGTCAATAATCATATATTAGGAGGAAGAATCTACCGATGGATGTTACCATTTCAGGAATATGACTTTGAGGTCATAATAAAACCAGGGAAATTGAATGGAGGACCTAATCATCTCTTATGCATACAAACAGGAGAGGATGTAGGTAATTTAGATGATAGTTCCCAGATGCACAATTATTTGTAGTAAGAATGGTGTATGATCACTTCACGAACATTGTGGGGTTTCTAAATACGAGTGCAACACCCTCCAAAATGACAATTGCACAGAAGAAACAATTGGTAGTGAACACAACAAACTATTAGTTGATTGCAGGGAACTTGTATAGGCTAGGGGCATATGGAATCTTGAGGCAGTGTATACTTGAACATGAAAGGTTGGTTAGACTGGAGGAAGTGCATGATGGGATTGTTGGATGACATTACGCAGGAAAATCTATGGCACAAAATATTTTATGTGTAGGGATTTTGATCCAAGGGACCAAATTGTGCTCAACAATAAAAGTTCTCAAAATTTATTCAAAACAGACATGTGCATAGACATCATCGTTGTGAACCCAACACAACTTGAACAGGATCAAACAAATGTCGTATAAGAAAGATATCGCATTCTGTTCATTTGTCAAACATGCAAAATTTTGTTGACTATACAGTCCATACAGTCCATACAGTGCTGATGTGGAAGTTGACCGTATAGGTGATGTGGCATTGATGCATTGGCATTTGATTGGAATTTCTCATTGGTGACACGTGGTAGGTGACGTGGCAGTGATGAGTTGGCAGATACATTGACGAATCATATTTTGACACATGTCATTTTATTGGGCTAATGGTATGGTGCCACATGGACCAATTGTGGGCTGCCACATGGCACCCCTCCAGTGGTTGGTTGTGGTAAAATGTTTGTGACTCCATCGGAGTAGAAACCGCAACCTCCGAGCAGGGGGAAAGATCTTTGGTAGGGTCGGGCCACCAACCCGCCCATAGTAGTTCTTAACCGTTATAGTTCGAATATAGTATTTGAATTGCAATGTGTGTTTGTTTGGTGGAGTAAAGGGTTGCGGCCTTGTAATATCCCTAAGGCCAAACCCAATTTTAATGTAAATGAAAATGTACTTAAGCTGGTGATTTGTTTGATATCATTTTTTTGTATGCACATTTCATGGCATAGTGCACGCATGTACTACGCAGTAAAATGAGGAAGTTTGCACATTCCCGGATATCGCCTGCAGCAACATAAGTGCGCGCGATTTTGAGGCCAGGTAGCCTTTTTGTGTATATGCTATGTTTTATAGGATGATGAGACATTTATTGTAAGCTAGGATGCTTATGTTTTGATTAGGCTAGAGAGCCTAGATGTTAAAGGCCGGTGCACCTATTTTTGTATATGTCTCATAATTAATATAAAATACATTGTTGCATGCAGACCGACCACGATAAAAAAGATGGGGGACTAAACTCCACTAGTTAGGAAAAGGGAGGGGCCTTAAAGTTAAGGAAAAGGGGTAGGTTAGGGAGCTTAAGCCAAAAAGGAATATTATATTAATATTTCTTAAATCATAAAGTATGGATAATTATTTTATCATAAGTTCTAAATTTGGGGACAAGTGGGGCCAAAGTAGCTCCCAACATGACAAGTGTCAAGTTGGGGACATGCATATATATTGTTGGGACTTAGTTCATTTTCCCATCTTTTTTCCATGATTCTCCCCATCATTCCTTCTAGCATGGAGTCATCTAGGCAATCATCCATGAGCATGCACACACCCATTGAGCTATCCTCTGTATCTTCATGACTCTACCTGACTTGTATCCATAGAAATTTTGTGTTGATTTATCTGGTTAGCTTGGGAGCTAGACTGAAGAAGCGGGTTGTCAAGCCCGTGGGATATTAAAGAGGTGGGTTGTCAGGCCTGTGAGCAATTCTCTGGGTGAGATAATTGTTGGGAATTGATTTTCCGAAGGTGCTAAACTGCAGCTACAATGCTCTGAGACTTCATGTCCAGCCTGTTGCTGAAGCCCAAAAAGGAAGTGGGGCAGTCAAAGGAATCTTGAGTAGAGAAGGGGCACACTTCCTGGGTGGGATAGGCATGTGGGGAATGAGGGACTAGGTTGTTAGTTTGAGTTTTCACCTGAGACAGAGTCTTTCCTATTGTCTATGAGCCTTTAGCCTGGTTAGGAATCCCTTTAACTGGGTGGGGTTTAGTCCCAACTCGGGGGTGACTCACTATTGAGAGTGATGAATAGTGTGGTCTAAGGCTGGGAGGTTCATGGAAGGTATACACGCAGTTGGTGACATTTTTACCAAGATAAGTGCCAATTGTGTGATAAATTTACATGCTGCATTATTATTTATATGCTTATTTTTATGGGTTATCATATGTGCAGCTATAATTGTGTTTATTTTTATGGGTATTTCCTGTATATGTTGCATGTATATATTTACTATCATTTCAGTGGGAATCTGTGCATTTACAAATGTATTTGGATATTTACGTTTTATATGTGTGTGTGTGTGTGTGTGTGTGTGTGTGTGTGTGTGTGTGTGTGTGTGTGTGTGTGTGTGTGTGTAAGAGTTATGTGTGTATAAATTTTAATTGCATGCAGTTTGAAAAATTTATGTGGCATAGATCTGTTGGATACTGGATATGTTACAATATGTTCCGCAAAGAGAACGAAAGAGTTCTCTGGCGTAGCATGGCCCGACATGGATAGTCGAGGATGTTACAATATGGTATCAGATCCTCAGTTTCAACACTGAGCCTAGATGGGCCGATCAAGTTGGGTTGAAGTGAAGTGCCACAGAGGATTGATTTCTAAGTGGCCAAATTTCTAGTTACAGAGCGTCCATGGTAAAAAGTAACAACAATTGTGCGGAATTGGGAAAAAAGCCCCAATTTATGTTATTAAATTCATGGAAAAATTGAGAAATTCGGCCATGTGGTGAGATATTATTGATTTAATATTTGTTCTAGCAAATTCAAACCTGGAATTGGTTGAATTTGAAGTCACAGCGAAGCCATGACAGTTGGAGCGAGTTTTATAATTAAAATTCTCAATTTGTGAATTGATTTGGGTAAATTTGTTCCAGAAATGTCAACCACAATGATTTGTTGTTACAGGGGTTGAATGGGTGTTATTGGGGTGAAATGGAACAAATTTCATATTTGCAGAATGTCTATGGTAGAAATTGGGAAAAATTTAGGAAAAATCCTCAATTTCTGCAGCGGAATTCATGAGGAATCGATGCGCATAAAGGTGAATGTGCACAGTTGAGTGCACTAAAAATGCATAAGGCATAGTGAAAATCTTGTGATAGGTAAAATTCAACACTGCGCGGAAAAATAGTGGTGTGCTGGTGCGCGCACTAAATTTTTTCACCACGCGAAAAAATAATAATGGCGCACGTGGTGTGCGTAGTATTTGCACAGTGCAGAATAATTCAGTTGTTGTGCGCGCGTTGTAGGTAAATGATGTCGCGCAAAAGTTTATTTAATGGTGCGCACAGAGTATTGGTGCATGGTGCAGGCATACTAATATTTGGCATGGTACATAGCGTAGAGTGAAATGCACACAAAATATCAGTGCGTGATACAAAAAAAAACTGTGCGCAATAGGTAATAGTGCAACAACCAAAACTGTGCGCAGTGAATATTGGTGCGCGACACAAAAGTAGTGCGCAGTTATTGGCGCGACCGAGAAGTGATGCACAGTGGTTATAGCTGCACGAAGCATGATTTACCTTGTGATGTTGCTACGCATGGTAAATATGGGTGTACAAGTTGAAATTTGTGTGCGCAAAGTCATTCAGAGGGAGAACAACAACAGAAAACCAATGATTTCTTGCGATGTTTTATATCATTTGAACGTCATCTTTTTGCAGCATGTTTTTGAGGCCCTTAAGAGAGTTTTTAGAAATGAAAAAACCACGAGAACAGAGTGTGCCAAGGCACACTCTGTCTCTACAACTCAAATAAAAGAGCTCGTAGAGAGATTTCTAATGGTGTAAATTGTTTGTCAAATGGATCATTTTTTAGAAAGTTACAGCACAAACAGTCAAGGGTAAATTTTAAGACCAAACTAAATTCAAAGAGCCATAACTTTCTTCTTCGGAATCATATTGAAGCGAAGGAGCAGTCAATGGAAATATATTGAGCCATAGAAGATAGTCCCAGAGCTCAATTAAATTTCTGGGAATGTTAAAAATGTTTAATATGGAAAATAAGGCACCTGTAGTATTCCAGACTAAAAATACAAATTGGCCTAGAACTTCAGCAGGCTGTAACTAGCAACCAAGAACCCATAAAGAGTTGAAACTTGGATAGAGTGTCCATAATATGTATATGAAGAAACCTAATTGAGATCCTACAAAAAATCCAAAGGAGTAGGTGCAAAAATGCATAATTATAGTGCAGAGTAGCGCCAAGTTGAAAAATGAACAAAAAAATTAATGGCAAAATTTCAAATTGCCATAAATTTCTACTCAAGACTCAGAATTGAGCATGGGAGCAGGCGTTGGAAAGGCCTTGGACAATCGAATATAAATATCCACCCAAAAAATTTATCTAGGGATTCAAATTTTCAATAAATCAGAATAAATAATTATGATATACATTATTGAACCAGAATGGTTCATATTTTCATGAAATTGTTGAAACAGTTAGCCTGGCAAATGTTTTTTGGCTACACATTTTGTAGAGTTAACAACAACTAGATCAGATCAATATCAGCATAGAGTCCATAGGAATGGAATAGGCATAGGGGACTTATAGTCAGGAGGATGAGATTAGAGGGATGGATGTCCATTTGGTCATTGAAGGAACAAACTCCAATGGACATGGAGATGAAAGGAATTAAAACATGAATATGGCAGAGACCATTAAAAATTTACAAAAGGATGTCCAAAGCCATAAATATGATAATGAAAG
>SNQJ01S0089259.1:22058-37531 GCA_010110895.2 Picea sitchensis
CTTAAAACCATTTTTGAATTAGTCCATTAGACAAAATAATAGCATAAAACTATATTGAATGGGTAAAAATGTTTTATAAATAGTAATAAAATCACAATTTACTATGTCATTTTCATTTTCACCCAAAATAGTGCAATTTGGACTAACATACCTCCAGAATTCAAATGACGATTGCGGAAGCAATAGGCAACGGAATTGCAAGCCATCTGGTCCAGGTAACTCTTCATCCCATCCTCTTCAAATTCCATGGTTTACAATTTTGAATTGTGCTCCATTTTTTTAGTTTTTAAGGGCGCAAATTGTGTTTTTTGGTATACGCGGTTTTAGGCTAATATGTCGCGTATACGACCAGATATACGCCTCTGTGTGAACTACAGGGGGCGTATATCAGGCCCTACCCGCGACTATTCTTGGATAAACTGCGTATGTGTGCGAAAAGGGCAAAAAATAAGTTTTTAACTCAAAAATTGATTTGGTTTTTGCAGGATGGTGTTGGAATGGAGTGAGAAAGAGCATGAGGAGGTAGATGCAGCATTGGAAAGGGATCTGGTGGCTCAAGTGGCCTATACAAGTTTTGGGCTCTCAAAGGAATGAGGGCCCAAGTGGGGTTATTGGAAATGTTGGTGGGTTATTGGGATCCAGATAGCGAGAGATTTATCCTTGATGGGCAACCATTAAGGATCGAAGTAGAGGACATCTACTTCTTGACAGAACTTTCACGTCGAGGAGAGGTCGTTGACCTTAAGTCACGTGGGTACGAAAGTGGGATGAAGGTTGAAGAAGACATCGAGGCCCACTGTGTTGCAGGGACTCCCATGGTGGGAAGTCAAATCCCTATCCGGGCTATAGGTAACCTCATCCTGAAGATTATTGTGTTTGTGCTTACCAGGATTATAGGGTCGGCCTCGCTGCATCAAGCATCGAGACCTCTTATGTTTTACACATTGGAGTGTGCGAGACCTGTCGTGTACAATTGGTGTACCTCACTGCTGACCAACATGAAAGCTCAGCTGACAGAGTGCAAGCAGGGGGAAAAGAGAAACTGCGGGTTTGCCTCTATCCTTTGTAGATTCTTTTTCGAGGGGATCCCAAGCCTAGGACCTAGAGTGGAGATCATTCCTAGAGGGCCATGTGATCCAGCTATGGCGCAATGGGTTGAGGTCATGAGGCAGCAGGGGGGAGGTAGGGTGGTGACACCCTACAACGATGATTTTTTCTTTTGGTGGGGGAGACAAATCATAGCTCTCGATGACTATTCCTATGCGGGAATTGATTTCATAGGTGATCTTGATATTCCGCTTCCACCAGGAGCCGCCTACGGCGCCATAGGTAAAAAAAAATTATATGTTTCATTTTTTGTATTTTGTATTTTAAAAGAACAAAAATATTTTTTTTGGATGGTGTTTTTAAATATTAACTCGATACTTGTGTGGTTGCAGACGTAGGTCCGCCATGGCCAGAGGGATTCCTACGACACAGGCGGAGGCACTGGGCAGATGAGGCAGTGGGAGGAGAGGCAGAGAGAGTCCTTCAGAATGTGCAGGGCAACCTGTCGCGTTTGACACAGAGGATTCCTATGGTTCAGGTGGAGGATCTACCTGAAGCTATGCAGAGGCAGGTTGTTGGTGTACCTAGAGCATGGGTACGACTCTTCTGGCATCTCGCCAAGGCCGTGGTTTTCTATCATGAGACTCATACGGCGCCATGGGTGTAGATATCATAGGACATGTATATTGGCTGTATATGTATTTTTGAAGGGTTTAGCCCCAATTTTGTAATATAAAACACTATATTTTTTGGAAATATATAAAAAAAAAAAAGGATCTTCGACTGTACTTATATCTTACAATGTGTACATTGATTTAATGGTCTTCTTTGCTTTATAAATGTGATAAATGCCAATCCAAAACATAATTAGCGTAGGCATCGGATACATGATTAGAAATTCTAGGAATGTGAAAATATGTAATAAAATCAAAATGTTGTTCTAAAATACGTACCCGTAGGAATCGACGGAGTAACGTTGGATCACGCACATGGTAATGACCATTTAACTGACGTACGACTAACTGAGAATCCAGGTGCACCTCTATAGAGCGAATACCATGTGAGATAGAATCACGCAATAATTCTATAACGACGTTATATTCAGCCACATTATTCGTGGATGCCCCTAGGCATATGCCACCTAAAGACAACAGTGGACCCTCGAACGAGTAAATCAACCAAGCGGCAGAAGCTAAGTTTCGTGTATGACGACCGACTCCGTCTATGAATCCTATGTAGACCAAAGATTTCGTTGACATCTGCCAACAAAAGAGAAAACTCGATAAGCAAGCCAAAGACAAAACAGAGGAAAAGGTGTATATACACTAAATTTACATTAGTATACAAAGGGTTTCACCCAAGCCTAGGGCTCAAGCGTAATATTTTTTTAAGTAGAGCCCATTTCTGGGCTCAGCCAATTTATTCCCTTCATAATCTTCCAACTCGTAGGCCCCTTTTTTCTAGAACACGTCGCATGATATAAGGACCATCCCACATGGGTTTAAACTTGCCTGCCCCTAGCGGTTCTTTGGCTTGGTCATACAAGAGGACCAAGTCACCCTCAGCATACAACCGAGGATAGACAGACTTATTGTACTAAACCTTGACACGTTTCTTTTTTGCCTCGATAGTCGTAAAGGCATCTTGACGCTGCCAATCAAGACTCTCTAGGTGTACCAAGCGTCGCTCTAAATCTGAAGTGTCAGGTAGGATCTCAAATGCCAATTTGAGAGAAAGGATTTCACATTCAATGGGAAGTATCGACTCCACACCGTGTACTAACTGAAAAGGAGAAAAACCGGTGGCAGTCTTAACCGAGGTTCGGTATGCCCAAAGTGCAGGATATAACATGATGTGCCAGTTGGAATTGCTCCGACTGATAGTTTTTTGCAAAATGGTCTTGAGAGACTTAATGACGGCCTCTACTTACCCATTTGCCTGGGGGTAATAAGGAGATGAGTGATCATGTTTAAACCCCAGCTTAGATGCTAGTTCTATCATCATTTCATTATGAAAATGACTGTCATGATCAGTGACAATCTCACTCGGGATACCGAACCGGGCGATAATTTGGTTGAATACAAAAAAAGTTGCAGTCTTCCCATCGTATTTCACGGTAGGCATGGCTTCGACCCACTTGGTAAAGCAGTCGACAGCCACGATAATGTGTTGATGCCCCCCAGCCGAAATTGGGTTGAAATCAATGAAATCTATTCCCCACTTAGTGAAGGGACCGACGGTAATGACTTGGTGGAGAGGGGTTGGGTGCGAGTGCATTTTCCGAGTGAACACCTGGCAGGGGTGACACTTCTTAACCACTTCAATACAATCTTTAAAGATGTGGGGTAGAAGTAACTGGCTCACAAGATTTTTTGGGTTGTCGCAAGCCCCGATAAATGACCACCACAAGCCCCTTTGTGGCAATCATTAAGGACTAACTCAACTTCTTCATGAGTTAATCAACGATGTAAGATGTTATCTATTCCTCGACGATACAAAGTGTCGCCGACGATTGTACACTTTTTGGCTTGGTATCGCACACGTCGTCGATCATCTCACGAGATATGTTGAGCGAACTTCAAGGTTTGAAGGTATAAAACAATATTTCCATACTAGGAGTCGGATGATGAAACAAGGAAAATGTGTTCATTTGTGAATGAATCGACATGAATAACATCTTCGTCTAACCGTGGGAAATCGGATACTAACTCTGCAAAAACTAGTGATTTCTTGGACTTAACCGAAGCAAAGTCGAGATCAAATTCTTGTAGGATGACAATCCATTTATTATATTTTCCGCCTATGATACATCTAGAGAGGACATATTGAAATGGATTAACATCGGCAACCACGGTAGTTTTTCAAAGCAATATATAGTGTCGTAAACGTTGGACTGCGTGGACGGCAACCAAAGCTATCTTTTCAACGTGTGAGTAGTTATGTTCAGGACCGGCTAAATTTTGACTGAGATAGTAGATGATGTGCTCACAGATCTCATCATCCTCCTGAACTAGAACCATACCAATGGTCTCTTCAGACGTGGTGATATACAACAAGTAATCTCTACTGTAATCAGGAGATTTCAGTAGAGGGGTCAATACCAAGGCTTTCTTTAAAGCATCAAAAGACTGTTGGGCTCACTCATCCTAGATAAACGGGGTATCTTTCTTCAATAGGCGCATGAAACCCTTAGTAATATTGGCATAATTCACAATAAACTGACGCAAAAAGTTAGCTTTCCCCTGTAAACCTTGAAGCTGTCTAATTGTGCATAGGGGAGGCAACTGAAGAATTGCCTCAACCTTAAGTGGATCTACCATGATCCCTGTCTCGAAGACTAAGAATCCTAAGAGACGGCCAGATCTAACGCAAAAGATGCATTTATGAGGGTTGAGTCGGATTCTATAGTAGCGACATCTTTCAAAAACCAGTCAAAGGTGCGTAGCATGATCCATTCTCTTGCGAGAGTGAGCAGCAAGATCATCGAGGTAAGCTTCGACTATGTGTTTGAGATCCTGAAAAGCGAAAGTCATGGCTTGTTGGAAGCTCGCTCCGGCGTTTTTCGAGCCGAAAAGCATTTTTCGGTATGCAAACATGCCCCAAGGACATATGAATGTCATCTTATGTTGGTCTTTGGGTTTGATCTGGATTTGGTTATAGCCTTAAAATATGTCCATAAAAGAAAATCTTTTGCTTCCCGCCCACTCATCGAGAATCTGATCAATGAAAGGCATGGGGAATTTATCTTTAGGACAGGCCTTGTTCGGGTCGCGAAAGTCCATACACACGCAGATGGTTCCTTGCTTTTTATTCACGGGAATGGGGTTGGATACCCATTCGGTCAAGGGAACCAGGTAGATAAAGCTGGCATTAAGTAGCTTCTCTACCTTTGCCTTAATAGTGGGAGCCTTCCTAGGATTAACAGCTCTAAGACGTTGTCGAACGAGTTTAGCATCTGGGTAAGTCCTAATCTCATGTTCGACAATATGGGGGTTGATCCCTAGCATCTCTTCATATGACCAAGCAAACATGTCTTGAAATTCTTTGAAGAGGTTGGTTTAGATCAGAGTCTCCTTTGGCGAACAATCTGCACCTATATTTACATTTTCAATCTTGCCAGGGGTACGAGAGATATCGATCTGGATGGTGGGACAAATACTCGCCATATTCCCTTTGGCGTAAATGTCATGTGTATCAAGTGGAACTACGGGGTGACCAACTATCTCACTCAAGGTAGATCTAAAATCATCTTGCTCAATTTTTTCAAGGCTTGGGATAAAATAAGACCGATGATGCATATCGTCCCAAGGTCTCTCAGAAACATTCATGGCTTCAAGGATGGCTTCGTTCGAAGGCAAAGTCTCATCCAAGAAGTAACGTGAACAAGATAACGAAGTGGCCCACACGGGCCTGGGAACTGGATCTTCCTTGACCGTCTGCAAGGGAACTGGATCGGGGTCGACAGAAGAGTCAATGATAGCTTGAAAGGTGATCTCTGTTGCTGATAGTGGCATAGCCATGCCAGCATGCCACTGACCTTCAATCGATAAAGTCGGAGAAGGTAGGGTCTAAGCGTCACTGAAATAAGAAGTGCAGAAAGGGATGGACCTCTCTACTGAAGCAGGCATACTGGACATGGCGTAAATGTGGTGAATCGGCGATGAGAAGTCGAAAGTACCCATGAGGGAAGAATACATTCCGACACCGATATTCTCAGTTGTCAACTGAGAATTTTCGACCACAGGGATCGACGGTCCAACAGATGCGTTCAAACTAGAGTACGCAAAGGATAATTGATCGATCGTCACAATCTCCCCTTGATGAGGAAAACAAAGCGTGTGGAAAACAAATGATACGGCGGCGACCACAACATAATTCCAATTGCGACCTAGTAACAGGTTATAATCGAGAGGTGCATCAACTACCTCTACTTCCACTTCTACTGTCTTCCCACCTAAATAGACTGGAAAGGCGGGGAGAATAGAATGAGGGCAGAAGGAATGACCGTTGAATATGGTCAACATGGTTAATGACTTTTAAAGGGTTGGAGAGCCGATAGCTTTCCAACAGGCTAAGGACATCATGCAAGTGGAAGCACCCTCATCAACGACCGCTCGTTTGATGGTATATTTAGAGTACTCCACATGGATTTGTAAAGCCACATGGTAAGGTAAGTGAGGCTTCACGTCCGTGACATCGAACTTGATGATATTTGAGCCACTAGGTTCTAGAGCTCCTAAGGCAAAGAGTAAGGGATTCCTCTGTGATGGACACATCTCAAGTACCTCCAAAGCAGAGATCGCTCAAGGTGTTTGGCCCAGATCCTCAACGATATAGTAGTTCTGGGCGGCTTTCGCATTAGGGTTATGGGTAGAGTGCTTGATTATCCCTTTCGGAATACGAGGTGGTGGCTCTGGTTTCTCAATCTGTAAATTCATCTCCGAGGGTGGAGGAGGAGCTTCTAGGTTGGTACTAGCTTTTGAAGAGCCGTAATATTGAGAGCGAGTGGCTATATCAATTGTTGCACCGACCATATTGATACAGACACAGTCGTCATCTTGTGATGATGGGTTTTGACTCCCACCAGACGCATTTTCGACGTTCGAAGAACTCGAGGCTAAGTGTTGGTTGTGAGGAAAAGGATTCGTTAGCACAGCGGGAAGAAGATTTAAAAGCCTTGCAGCCTCCACAGGTTTGGGGCATAAGTGTGTAAAGTGATCGTCTGTACAAAGTTTACAAGGAAACTTAATTTTACACTTTTCTTTTGTGCCCTCTCCAGCATTATCGTTCTGTTTTCCGTTAATAGTCTTGTCCTTGGGTATATTCTTCCCACCTCTACGATTATTTTGACCTTTCCATTTATTCCCATCTGGTTGTTGGTCACCATTTGGGTTTTTTGACAACTGTGCGGAATGTACATCCGCAGATTGGGTGGTTTTGGAGGATCCAAATGAAGCTGGTCCTCTGGCAGACTCTGTTGCCGAGTCTGAGGACTTTACATTGGTGGACCTCACAATGCCATCGGCATGGGGCCCAGGACCCTGTCTAGGATCATGAGTCGATCATGGTGTGTTGGGAAGAAGATGGTATAACATCCCCGACTAGGCATAGATCAAATCAAACTGTTGGGCTCTAAAAATGGCCTCTTCCTCGCTGAAGACCCCGAAAGTAGCAACATCCTTTGAAATAGGAGCGTACAAAGATTTTAAAAACCATTCTAAAAGAAAGGTCGGGTGTATGGGAGTCTTAACTAACCGTCTTCACCTACGCCATTCCTGGATATGGTCTGAAATATGAGTATCGGAACCCTAGCGTAAAGTTGACAAAATTTCAAGGCCAACATCGTAACGAATGGGTAGTTGAAAATGGTTACGGAAGGAAAGCACTAACTATTGAAAAGAACCATATGTTCCCCTAGGTAGCTTAATGTACCATTGTGACGCAATCCCGATAAGAGTGCACTAAAACAATCGTAATCTAATAGAATCATGATAAAAAGAATTCGATGAGAACCAGAGGTGAAAAGTAGTGACGTGATCACCAGGGTCCTTGCCATTATTACCTTCAAACTTTGGAATGTCTGACGGAAGTTTGGTGGGGACAGGGGGCCATGTGGGATCATGACTCACTGGGTCGTTCATTAGTTTAGACAAATCTGGCAGATTAAGCGTGGCTAGAAATGGAATACAGGGTTGCAACACTTGACCCCATCCTCCTGCAAAAGATTGAGTATTAGGAGCTACGTTCCATCCAGGGTTCTGGTAAGGACCAGAACCTTGTCTAGAATTAAAAGACCCTCCTCCGGGCGGATTCGTGAAAGATGGATTGGGCATCATTCCAACAGGAATGTTCTGATAAGGGTTATGAAAATTTCCCCCAGTTGGATTAGATCCAGTTTGGGGGTTGCCAAGACATAAGACTAGCCTCCTCTGGGTGGGAATTCGGAGGATTGAAGTGGATTCGTTATGCCAAAAGTATTGGTCGAATTCGGCACTGAGGGGACAGGGATATAGGCTGGAACTTGTCTGCCAGCTTGGTTGTTCCATCCAGCCATAGAAGGATTAGACCCAGGGTTAGGGAAGGGGACACTTCCTACATTAGGATTCGCTTGGGAAACATGAGAGCTACCAAACGGAAAAGGAGTGTAAGGAGGTGTGGTGCCCCCAAGTCCAAGGCTAGCATTATGGCCAGTAGCTGGGATGGCAGTCGAAGACTGCGAAGTGAAACTTGGCATACCATAATAAAATGGACTAGTAGCCATGGGGATGGTCTGAACATTGTAACTTGGCGAGTGGCCAAAACCCCCAAAAGGGTTAGAGGCAAGAGACGAAGCATTGACTACAAGCCGAGCCATAGTACCGGTGTAGGCCTTCGGCACTGCAACTGTAGCGGCTGCAGGTGTCGAAGGAGTGCAATTAACTATAGTGGGATTGGGAGTTGATGAACTCTCAGTGTTCTGAAGACTAGGCTTAGTACTCATCCTTGTGGGATCGTAAGTCTGAAAAATGGATGTGTGTGTACCACTTCTAATAACTCTACGCCTTTTAAAAGGCAATAGCTCGAAAACCAATGATAACTGTAACAACCGACGAGACCTGCGAGGAAGTTAGTCTGACTCCACGATGACTTATGACTCTCAACAAATAAAAAGATATCTTAAAGCCAACTAGTAATCAAAGAGCATACCAAAAGGTCAAACGGCCAATATGCATGCAAACAAGCTAAAGTGGTTGAGTGGCCTCCCTCGCTAAAGAAGGTATGCCTCGTTCCGGAGGGACCTGAAACTCCCTGCTAAAGTTTGGAGGTAATAGAATCAGTTATAAGGGCCCTCATAGGCTAAACAACTAATCGGTTAGACCCCCCCCCCGAAGAGGTAATCCTCCATGAAGGTTGTGTGTTGTCCAACCCTTATCTGAATCAGGGTACAAGAAGAATAACCCCTACAAGTAACCTATGAGAAACCTAAGTCAAGCAACTAATAAACCATCGTATAACTGATGCACAGGCGAACAATCGTAAGTCTAGATCACCATATGGGCAGGGTATCAAAGTCCAAAACCTTGAAAGTACCACCTCTCACAGAGGTATGGGCACTAGCAAGATCCCCAAATACGAATAAATCCATAGAAATATCTCTGATGCTAGGTGAGTATCCAAGGGTTATCCCTTCAACTAACTTCGCGCAGCCTCGTGATTAACTCTGGTGTGAGCGGAGGCTCCTAATATTACCAATTATACAATGGATTTCTCAACTCCCTGTCTCATACACATAAGTTGATTTAATTGCCTTGGAGAAGTTTTACTCACAAAATACTATTCCAATGCATTAAATCCTGGGCTAGTTTGTGCACCCTAAAAAATAAAATCGTGACTAATCAATTTTAGTTTAAAGCGTAAAATTTTATTGGCCATGATTACTCAAAAAAGGTATGGAAATGAAACTCATGGTGTTATGACTCTGCATAAGGATAAAAATAGATATAATGCAAATCCTAACTTTAACTTTTCGGTAAATGATATGCTAAATAAAAAAGTGCAATCTTCAATTTTAATTCTGGAACTCAGAAATAAAATGCAATCTTTCGTTAAATGTGCTAAGCTAATGATAAAGTTTCAAAGACAAACATACCAACCAATGAAAAATTCCTATTTTTCGTATTTTCAATGTATTTAAAAAGAAAATGCATGGACTGATAAGCGACTTGATATACAACCTCTATTGTGTATAAAAGCAATCACTCGAGCAGAATACCAAGCAGCTAAGCAGGCAGCCCAACTACCAAGGACAAATCAAAAACAGAAAATAAAGAGAAAGTTGTTTCCCAAAAAATTCAACTCCAAAAAGGTTTCCTGTCATCCCAGATAATCTCAACAGGTACCACAGAGACCCAAGAAGGATTAGTGATCCTCAAAACCTACCCAACAGTCACTAAACCAAGCAAACAAGCAAGGGGGAAGTGGTATACGCTCATGTTCAAGAGAAAGGGGTGTATATACGCTTCTTGTAGTGGGACAGCAAGCGTATACACGTCGCTGTCAGGGCAAAAAGGGTGTGTATCCTTTAAAACAAGGCTAGGCAAGGTAAAAAGGCTGAAAACTCAGACCCAGAGTGAACAAACTATGTCCAACTGTGATACGACAAGAAATACAAAGGCAAAAGAGAAACGTGAGAAGGAAAAATACTTCAACCCTTAGAAGGAAGATCTCTCCCCAGTGGAGTCGCCAATTATGTTACAAGGGGAAAACTCTCTATGGCCAAGGGTAAACCACAACAGACAGGTATGACTGTAGAAATCAACTCAATTCCAACATGTGCTATATAAACTAATGTACAATACGAGGAAGAAGCCTACCTCAATCCAATCATTTGATGTCGTTCCACTGTTGAGCACTTTGACCCAAAGCCTTACACCTGCAAGAAGTTCTCGACAAACAAGTGATGCAAGTATATAGTGACAATATATAAAATGAGTTAGCACATCAGATAGCACAATCCATTAATAAACATTACAAACATGCCCATGGATAATAATCATATATTTGCAAGATATCGATAGGACGGGAAAGGAGTATTTCTATTAATAATTGATCAACATAGGTATCAACATTACAGACTTCCGTTTCAGCACGATTCGAAACCAAGAAACCAAGTTCCTTCCAACTAGGTCTCCACCACTTCAATCCTCCACCAAAGGCAAGCTCATAGCAAAGAGATAAAGATATTATCTTGACAATAAGGGAAGAGCTTGGGGGTTGAACACTGTGTTCAGACTTGAGGGACAAAGGGATGCAGACTCAATATGAAGTAATTTCTCCAGAGTAACTTTGCTCTCAAAGTTGAATGTTTTCTCCATCTTTTCCATAACTCGAAATTGTGCTCTTCTAGCCTCCAGAATGAAACTGAAGGGCTTAGTCGGAACATTTCCAGTATATGGAAGGCCAAAGATCAGAGATATTTTGTCATGACATGGAAACCCAACCTCATTTTTTATTTTCTGGCACAAATCCCGATATACGCGAGTTGTAGTGGACCATCAAGCGTATACGCATCTTGCAAAGCAGTTAGGGAGTGTATATGTGGAAAAGTATATAATTTTGGCTCTGGATTTATCAAGAAGGGGGTTGATAAGTCTACATAGGGAAATGGAAAAAGGCCCTCTGTGCAAGATAGCAATGGTGAGGCAAATATTGCTATAACAGTCTCCCTTGCTAGCCATTAATCAATCGAAATTGACCAAAATAAATGATGTGAAACAAAAATTACAAACTTAGGTTGAGAGATAGGTGGTTGTAGGTGAACATATAGGCTTGACAAGTTAGCGATGGGTATTTGGTTTCCATTCATCTATATGATTATGTGCTTGTATATTCCATTGCATTTCATTGTTTTGCATTGCACATGCATTTAATTAATTCTAGGCCTATATGGGAGATCTCCTATGTTGTGATTATGGTGAGATGGTCTCTTAAGGGTTGTAATTTTAATGGTTGTTTTAGTGGCTACCCATTGCATGGCTAGGAGGGTTGGGTGAGAATATCACACTAACACAATTCAATACACCAAGTATTGAAGATTTTGTTTCTATTAAGCGAATTAATGGATTTGATTGTCTAAGTAAATGGAATGACAAGTTATATGGACGTAAACAAATGATTGGAATTTGTAATTACTAAGAAAAATATATGTAACATAATGTACCATCACATGAATATGAAGTTGTTTAAATTATCACAAGGAACAATTAACAAAATTTTAGGTTTCAACAACATATTTTGTTTGTTTGCTTTGAAAATAATTAAAAATTAATATTATTTTTTTCTACGCTAAGTTAGAATAACTGAAACTTACAAGTTTGTACTGAATATTATAAAACTACTCAAAAATTAATATGAAGAGTAATCAATATACAACATACATTAAAAATTGTTTCTTTATATATATTATTGAATCTTTTAAGAGAAAAAATTGCATTCATCAATCATTTCCACCTTTTGATAATATTCAATCATGTAGATGAACTATAACATTTACATCATATTAATTTATCATGATCTTATTGCAATGTTTTTTCTTTGGCATCCATGTCAAACTATAGTATCAATTAAAACAAATCCAAGTTTGTTTGTCCTCATTGCAATATGATGGTAACAATGATGACAAATACGATGATGGATAATTTCATCTCCTTCACAGTCAGGTTCTAATTTTGTCATTTGATTGTCAAATTCTTCGTGTGAGTCGTATTTGAGTCTCAAAACCCTCCCATGCCGTCAACACATGCATCTACTATAACCATGTCAAATTCCAGTGCATACAAGAACAAACTGGAAAAATTTCAATCTTGGCCCCATTCACAAGTAACTCTGTGCAGGGTCAAATTAAAGAATAATTTCCACTAATTGGTAATTAATGGACAACCTTGAAAATTGTTAGATGAACCAAAGTTAAAATTGGAAATGATGGTATAAATCTAAATGAGCTTCTCTTGGTTTCGAGAATAATATATTCTCTACTGAACAAGGACAACCACGTGAAGGCTGAAGCTCATATGGCCCCTCCCCCCCCCTCTCATCACTCTCAATTCCCCAATGCCCAATTTATCTACTATAAAAAAAATGAACGCAACATAGTAAGAATAAAGCATAGAAACTGAGAAAACAAAAATTTAAGGTAAATGAAAGAGAACAAATCAACTGAAAACATATGAATGTATACCTCCTACATTTCAACATTTTGATATCATTAATATTCTTATTCATCCAACTTGACATCTGTATCATCTGCTTCATAATTGATGTTGTAAGGATTGGACATATCAACATCATCATCAATGTCGTCATTTTCAATCATAACATCGTCTATATCATCATCATGAACATTGTCTCCTACATTTGGTTCCACTTCTTCAAGTTCTTCATCTAAAACATCGTCGATATCATCTTCATCCAGAACATTGTCTAGAACATCTCCTTCAACTTCTAACATGTCTCCATCTAACACATGAACTTACTTCTCCTCTACATCATCTTTTTCTTCAATACTGTTGTTTTCTGCTACATTATACTTTATCGGCCTTCCTCTTGGATCATATCTAACAACATATGACCAACCCCCTCTACCTGGAACCTCTGAGTAGAATACATGTTTGCATTGGCTTGGAAGAACATAAGGCTCTGATCTTGGCTCAACATTCCTTGTATTAACCATGGAAAATATGTTACCATGTTGATTAACAGTTATATCAGGATCACATTCATTCATTCGTAGCATGTACCATTTGATGTCGAATAGAACTAATTTGAAGGATTTAGAGTCACACTCAAGTATATCATACAAAAACCCATAGTATCGATTTTCAAAGACTTTTGGATGTTTGTCACTTCTAGAGGAAACAATAGTAACTTGAAATACTGTAGGTATCCCACTATCAGAAGTTTTAATCTTTTCATCCAACTTTTTGATGCGAAATTTACGGCCATTGCACCACATAACCTTATGGTATTTCAACTGAAATATACCAAACATGTAAAAAATGCATTTTCAATTGATAAACATATTTATACTTGGAAATTATGCAAATTTATAAGAAGAAAAAAGCACGCCATATACATCAATATAATATTCAAAAATACTAAACAGTATGGGTGAATATGTTTGCATGTTTATCTTTTAAACCATATGCTAAATCAATTCCCCTCTGTGTAAGATTGGTATCTCCTTTACGTTTAGCTACTTTGACCAATGTAGCCACACCAAACCATGATAACCTAGCATTATTAGATTGTATACATCATTCAATCCATACCTTCATCTAATCAAGATTGTTTGCAATGTATAAATGTATTGCATCCCACTCTTGACCTGTTGTATTGAAATAAAGCAATATTTCACATATAATCAACTACCATGGTATACCTTCATAATAATGGATTATGCAGGAAGACTAAAAATTAAATAAGTACAATATACATAAAAACAAAAATTCAAATGTGTTATAAATTTCCGCCATCTACTTACATGTCACTTTCCTCATTCTACCTTTCCCCAATAGGTGCTCCCCTTCAAATTTGTTGATGGATTTGACATCCCAAATGCGATCCACATTAATACTTGCAGCTATTTTAGGAAGATATTGAGTAATATAAACCATGGTTTGATATACCATATATCCATCTACCATAGAATCCTCAAGATGTTCTCTTTGTCTAACCAAAGACTTCAATGATTTCAAGTGCCTCTCAACCATCCACATTGACCTTGTGTGTACAAGTCCACACTTTTCAATCTCCTTAACTTGGTGTACAAGGTAGTGTTCTTGTGCATTGAAAATGTCGGAGGTAGATACTTTTTCATTTCACACATTAGAAGAGGAATTTGTAACCTCCAATACTTTATATCTTCTTTATAGATTTATTTAGATGACAACCATCTACAAATGATGCAAGCAAATCACATGTTTCAACAAAAAAGTATATAGTACTACATTACAAGTAAAACACATGCAGTGAAATATAAGTTGTATAACGAATTGGAAAAATTACACTTTGCATATAAATCGTCACTTACCTCATGTATTTGCCAAGATCATATATAACTTGTTTGACATTGTTCTCAAAGTTGTCTAGGAGAAATAGAGGTAGAACATATTGTAACATAAAAAAATGAATTATTATTTAGTCCTAAATTAGTAGATTAAAAAAAACACCAACAAGATGTTTCACCAATATAGAAATATATACACCAAAATAATTACCTTAATCAAGGTATGCCAATCATGAGTTTTTACCCCACCTAATTCACCTTTCTTTGTAAGGATATTCTTTATGTTTGAAGAAAATCCAGTGGGAAATTTTATTTTTTCAATAACCTCTTTTACATCCTTTCTTTGTTGCTCTGTCAATAACCATGGAAGGGCGCTTATATTTTGGTTGTCGTCATCGCTATTTGAATGAATCACACGTTGCATTACATGATTGGCCTCCTTAATGTCATTACAAATCTTGACAATTGTTTCTTTATCACTCCCTCCATCTAAGATTCACCATAACGTTTTTGTTACATTCTTCTCGATGTGCATTGTATCAAACAAATGAATAATTTCTAGGTGCTCATAGTAGGGGAGCCTACTAAATTGTACATGATAACTTTTCATTGCTCGTAAAAGTGCCCCATTATTAATGCTTTCATGATGACCTTCAAGGTGAAGCATATAAATTAAAGATATTACAACAATACTTGTCATTTAGTATAATGAACAAAATGCAATAAAAAAATAAAATATTACAAACATTTCATGTATGATACATAGACGATTTGATCCAATATACCTTGACAATTTCTATTATATTGCAACTGCCATAGACGAGGTGTCATTCTCCGTGGTTTTAATCCATTATCTTCTTTAACATTGAAAAGATGTTTCTCG
>SNQJ01S0089259.1:57377-74562 GCA_010110895.2 Picea sitchensis
AAAAAAAAAAAAAAAAAAATTATATTAGGGACAACAAGCTTAAATTGCTTTTCCAATTGGTTATATTGCATTATATGTTTATTTTTCTTGTGTGTCGGTCATGTACTTCACTATTTGCAGGTTACTCAACATACTTGGCAACCCTTGAACCTTCCCTAGACTCTTTTCCAAGACTTTCACGCCACTTAGAATTGACCTTTAGGAATATCCTCTCCATCTTCATCCTTTTCCATCTCATTCCACCTAGGGTCATCGGGATTCCCCCCTTGAGGTGACTACATCACCTCTAAAGTGATGAGGACGCCTGCCTAAGGTGACAGTTGGTAGGTGAGCTCCTAATTGTCGCCAATTGGTAGTTGGGTCGAGATCTTCCCAACCTACAATTTGTGCGATAACATTTTGGCGCCGTCACCGAGGAGGATTTTGAATCCTCTTTGAAACCCTAGCGACACTTTGGAAAGCTATACCAAAGCCTTTTCCCCTATATTTCATGGCGACTCCACCCAATGGACATTCCCTTTCCACCTTTCTTGATGAGCTCATCTAGCGACTCCACCTTCCTAGAACCCTTCATTTTCCAAACTTTTAACCCCTGAGGGGTTCAAGCCTTCTAAGGTCTACCAAAGAAGGCCTCCTCTCAAGTCTCCCACTGTCAAAATGCTCTTCCATGGTACCATTCCTCTTGCTCCAATGTCTCACCCTTGGGAAAAGGACCTCTACAAACCTCTTAACATGTCCAATATCCAGGGATACACTAACACAATGCCAAAGGAGTCTAACAAGTGGTTGCCAAGGTTCCTAGGAAACAATGTAGTAACCATTGAGGACCATCTTTATGTCATGAGCCGAGACATGGACAATGCAGGTATTGAGAATGAATATGTGGCCGTGAAATTATTTGCCTCATCATTGACTAAAGAAGCTCTTTATTGGTTCAGAGGTTTCCTTGGCAATCATCTCACATCCTACGAAGCTTTTTCCAACTTATTCAAGAACAGATGGTCAACAAACATAGATGGCAAGACACTTGGAGCTCAGTTTAATCAGATAAAGAAAAAAGAGAATGAGACGGTGAAGGAATTCAATACTAGATTTGACATGTTGCACAATCAAATTCCAACCGAATTATGTCCTACAACATCATCAGTTTGTCTCCTTTATATGAACGCTTTTGAAGGGAAATTTCGCTTCATTCTAAAGGACAAGAAGCCCACATTGTTGGCACAGGCCAAAGACTACAATGTTGACATTGAAGAAAATCTCCTTGATTCAAGGTTGGAACCTTTTCAGTACCCTCGTGTTAAGGCAAAAGAAAAAACTAAGGTTTCCAACAAATATGCCCCTAATCTGATTGCCCTCTTGACTCAAAAGATAGATTAGATGAGTACTCAGTTTACCCAGGTGCAGAATCATATTATGGGTTGTTTGACTACTATGGAGAGGAATCAATCTGCTCCCAAACCTCGATTTACTTGACAACAGAGAGATGCCACAGGTTGGAAACCAAGGCCTCAACAAGAAGCAAAGGCCCCAGATACTTTGAAACTAGTTGGGACAGTTGATATAGAAACTTGGTGCCTTCCGTGCCAAGAACTCCGCAAAGATTATGAATTCCCTCGACGAGACGAAAATTCTCTTGATGATATGAACTTCATGGATATGATCTATGTTTTTCAAGAAGAGAAAGTCACTCAAGAACATATCAATGAGGCCAGAAGAAGAGGAGAAAGAAAAGGGAGACTCTGGGCCCTAAATCAATTCGCAGATGATCAGAAGAAAGAGTTGAGGAGGAGGGAATATCTAACTGGCACCAGAAGGAATAAAGCTCCAGCCCCTCTATCACAGCCTTGTACTCCTCTTCCATCGACAGAGAAGGTGGCTCCACCACCTCCACCTCTGGTACTTAAGTTGCTTCCTAAGACAACTCCTACAAACGATATTAAGTTAAATATAGATGTTGCAAGCATGTTTGGAAAACTGAGTATGACAGTCCTAGTGACAGAGATGTGTAAAATCCCTTCCGTGAAAAGGGAAATTTTGAAAGTATTTCAAGTGCCAACTGAGAAGAAAGATCCTCCCATCATCTTGAACACTATGTATCTCGATCGTCCAAGGGACAAGGATCCTCCATTCTATCTTTCATTAGGCATAAATGGCCTTTGCTTGAACAACTGCATGCTTGATTCTTAGGCCTCATCAAATTTCATACCATTGAAGGTGATGGAAAAGCTTGGTTTGAAGACAACCTGACCTTATGGTAATGTGTGCAGTATTGATTTTAAAAATGTCAAGGTTCTCAGGGTATGTGAGGACATTGAGGTTTTTCTGATTGATTTTCCACATATAATCATCCTCATGGATATAGTAGTAATTGATGTTCTAGATGCCTGGGGGATGCTCTTATCTAGGAGTTGGTCTACTACTCTTGGAGGTTTTCTCAACATGGATCTCACCCATGCATGCATCCCCATGGGATATGGCACTTTCCATATATCATACAATCGAGAGAAAGTTGATAGGCATGTGATGAATCTTGATAGCCCTCACTATATCAGTGAATGTGATTATGATGTGCCTCCACATATTATTGAGTATGAACCATCTAAACTACCCTTCATGCAGGAAGATTCCATATACATACTTCTTCCATGGACCGATGAATACAAAGAGAAACTTTCAAAATACCATGGGAAGGAGCTAGGGTCTATCCAGATTTTGAAGAAAGAAGATGAGAAACATGAAGAAATCATTAAAGAGACGGTTTGCACAAAGCCTCCTTCACACCCATGCGTTGAGAATTCACCTTGCATCAACTTTAATGAAGGAAGTATTGCACTCATGTGGGACAAGAGGAAGAGAAATCCCAGGTATGACCAATGAGATAACAACTCATGGCTTGGCCCTTACATCATCAAGAAGAAGTATGACAAAGAAAAGTATTATTTGATAGCATTAGATGGGAGGAAGATGTCATTACCAGTGGATGGATCTCTTCTCCAACCTTACTTCCAGGTCACATGATTTCTTCAGGGCCCATGCCCTAGGTAAGTAGGTAGGTAATCTTTCTTTCCCCTACATTTGCATCTTGATTGCTCATATTAGTTTAGATGCATTTCATTTTCATTTTGCTCTACTTGCATATTGATTTCATGCTTAGTTTATAAATTTTTGAAAAAATGTCAAAATTTTTCTTTTCTAGATTAACTTTTCATTTTGGATTTTATATATATATATGGATAAAGGGTGATATCACCACCCTAGATGCTCTGATCCCTTTTTCTGAGTTTTAGAAGGCACAGGTTTACCAGGAGATGTTGCAGTTCTCATGCACTCTATGGTGAGCAAAGGTCCCCAAGTAGGAGCCAGATGTTATCCCCATTTTGTGGATAACTAAAGAGATTACATCTCGAGGACCTCAGGTTACAGATATGGAGTGTCAAGAGACCACATGACTAGCAGTATCCTTTTGCATAGATGGAAACCCTTCTCACCACCACATAGGTCATATATTTTCAGATGGCATCCACCACACCTACTAGCTTCCAGAAGGAAATGGGCCTTGCTCCATGAGGTACAAGTCAGGTATTATGGTGAGTGTCATTTCAATATTTGAGGCATTTGAGTATGTTGTATCTTAGACTACTTTAGATTTCATGATATATGCTTGGACATTATTCCTTTTTCCCTGCTTCATCTTGTTGGTTAAAATTGTGCCCTAGTAAGTGGTCTTCCTTGGGGATTGTTTTTCTACTAGGAACTCCCTTTAAGAGCCAACGTACCATTCTCGACCATACTTACCAGTTTCCATCACTACTTCCCCACATTTTCCTTATATTTTGGGATTTTAGGGTGTATTGACCCCAGAAGGGGTTGTCCTTCATTCTATGGGAAGAAGGGGTCGAAGGCCTAGAGGGATTGTTGTTGGGTAAAAGATAAAAGCCTATGTATAAACCTTCTAGATGCTTCTCCCATGTATCACCTAAGAAAGAAACGAAATCCTTATCTTTGAGAAAAGGGGGACCCACAAGAAATATGTTTATGAATGCTTAAAAGGTTAGTTGGAGGATAGGAGGTCTCATCACGAGTCAACCTATCATGTTCATGGATATCTAGTGGTATGGCATTATCATCATCTGGTCACCAAGTTAGGGTAATGGCTCTCAGTTGCATGGCCGAGAGAAAGGGGGTCGCATCACGAGCCAACCTACTCATTTACACTAGGTATTTGTTGGTAACATTGTCATTATCTGGACACCCCGCCAGGGTAGTGGCCTTGAAATTTTCCTTAAATTTATGAAAGAAACAAAACATGGCAAAATAATGTGCTTGGAAAAAGCGCATTGCAAATGAAGGTACCACACACCCTCTACGAAGGCACCCATGAATGAGACACTACAACCCCTTGTATATCATGAAACCCATGCCCATTGAGTCTTGGCCCTTAATCGCTTAATCCACTTTACATAGCTTATAGAGGGATCTCTTGGAAACACTCCTTGACCTAGGGAAAGATCTACCCAATAGGACACCTCATCAACACTCCCATATTCAAGCTTGACAAATCACATAATGCCTTTGAGCATTTAACTATTTTACATGGTAATATTTGATGCACATGCTTAGGTGGCTCATTTATTGATTGGATTTACTTATCATGTTGTTATGACTTGAGATCCTTGGAGGGCGTGCTTATTTGTCTTTGCAGGACCTAGTTGGTGGACAATTTTGGAAGGACAAGCCTAGCTTGGGATTCCATGGGGCTTGAAGCTAATAGTTGGATGCCAAGGGACCGCATGCCAGATGAGAAATATGAAACCTCAGATGCCTAGAAGATGACTTGGATGACATAACCTAGCCTCGACATGCCAAACGTTTTTCCTAGGAGAGATAAAACGTCACCTCTAGAGGCATGACGTCACCTAGGTGGTTAGGGTTTGGTGGTTAGGTTGACATGCATTGGTACAAGGACGTTTTGAGGGGTTTGAGGCTTTGACCATGAAGGAATTCACTTGGATGCTTTACATGTGGCTTTTGGAATCCCTTCTACACTCCTCCATCGCCGACGACTCTTTCCTAGTGCCAAAACGTCCCCTAAAGGGATGATGTCTTTATAAACTAGGGTTTTCTTTGTGCAAAAGTGAAATTAAAGTGAATTGTTTAATATTAATTTGTAAAAAGGGGAAAGATTAGGGTTGTTGACCCCTAGTCTTGTGTTTTACCCTTAATTATGAGGACAAACTATCTTAGTGAAATTTTGTATAAATAAGAGATCATAAGATCTCATTTTAACATAACTCTCCCTCTTGTGAGAAGTACTTGGACTGAAATTTTCAATACCCTTGGGGGTTTTTTCTCTCTTGTGTTGATGTTGTTTCTCTTTGGTTGTGGAGTTGATGATGATGATGTGCTAGCCCTTGGAGGTCATTATTTTTCTATTGCGGAGGTTTACTTTGGCATGTTAAAGGCTTTTCTTGGATTGATATGGTTCTTTACTTGTTATTATCATTAGTAATTCAAGTTAAGGTTGTTTTTTCCAAGGCTAGATAGGGAGTATAAGGATATACACCCCTATCCTAGTTTCCACCATAATTGTCAAGCTTATAAAGTTATTTGCAAGGGTTTTATTGAGGAAGTAAGAGGATTTACACCCCTCATTTTCAAACCCTAGCTAGATTCTTACCTTGGAAAGTAAGAGGAATTTACACCCCCAAGGGTTTAATAGTCCTATATATTTATTTTTGACCCCACTAACCCACATTTAAAGGCACTAATATTGCATTGGAGAAACAAAATATTGCATTGGGAAACGTGATTTCTTGTCATATTAACTTTTTGCATCTTGGATTGTGTTCCTTGTGCTTAGAGCACCTACAACTACTAGGGCGTCCCCATCAAAGGGATAATTCTTGGTGTTGTTAAAAATTCTCATCTTCAACCATTAGGGCTATAGAAGCCCTAATCTAATTGCTTGAATAACTCTCTAATGAACCGCTGGAAATTGCCCAAAGTTTGCACATTCACACTTCTTGGTCTAGCGCACTTTTGGCAAAAGTTTGGAGGAGTTTTAGTGGCTGATTTTATTTATGTAATATGTTGATTGTTACATCCATAAGGATGATATATATTTCTGTAGAAAGTGTTTACAACAACCTTATTTCATCATGCTAGTATCTTGGACTTTAATCTTGAGTTTTGCTAGTATTTAGCTAGTCTTTCTCTTGTATCTTTCACTTGATTTATAGCACTTATCTCGCAGCTTATTGTGTTATTTTATTGTTGAGATACATTGTTACTAACAACTTTTATTAGGGACAAAAATCTTCACTTGCTTGTCCAATTGGTTATATTGCATTATATGCTTGTTTTTCTTGTGTCTCGGGTAGGTACTTCACTATTTGTAGGTTACTCAACATACTTGGCAACCCTTGGACCTTCCCTAGACTCTTTTCCAAGACTTTCACGCCACTTAGAATTAACCTTTAGGGAAATCCTCTCCATCTTTATCCTTTTCCATCTCATTCCCCCTAGGGTCACCGGGATTCCCCCCTTGAGGTCACTACCTCACCTCTAAAGTGATGAGGACACCTGCCTAAGGTGACAGTGGGTAGGTGACCTCCTAGTTGTCACCAATTGGTAGTTGGGTTGGGCTTTTCCCAACCTACAATTTATGCAATAAGAAGAACACTTGAAGAATTTAGAGGTATTGCAGAAGTGAGGATACAAATTCAGTGGGTGAATGAGGATTAGTAGTGGAAAAGATTCNGATTTCAGAGGATAGTAAACTCTAGAAGAAGTCCATGGTTAAAGAAACGGATTCCTTGGATAAGAATGAAGCATGGGATCTAGTTGAGTTGCCAGTTAGAAGAAAATTTGTTGGTAGCAAACGGTTGTTTAAGAAGAAGTTTAATGCAAAATGAAAAGTGGAGAAATACAAAGCTCGGTTAGTAGAAAAAGGTTATTCCCAGGTAGAGGGAATTGAATTTGGTGAGATTTTTTCTCCTGTTGCCAAGTTAACTTCTATTAGATTTATTTTATCTATTGTTGATGCTTTTGATCTTGAAGTGGAACAGATGGATGTGAAGACAACATTCCTACATGGGGATTTGGAAGAAGAAATCTACATGAAGCAGCCAGAAGGATTTGTAGTGAAGGGAAAGAAAGAGTTGGTATGTAAGCTAAATAAGTCACTATATGGTCTGAAGCAATCACCTAGGATGTGGTACCAAAAGTTTGACACATACATCCTTGGATTGGGATTTGTGAGAAGCAGGGTTGATCACCATGTATATTCCAAGCAGGTTGGTAATCACTTCATTTATGTAGTGTTGTATGTTGATGACATGTTGTTGGTAGGATATAACATGGATGTTATCAAGGAGGTGAAATTGCAACTATCCTCCAAATTTGACATGAAGGATATCAGTGCTGCAAACTTCATTCTAGGAATGAAGACTAAAAGAGATCATGCAAACAAGAAACTATGGTTGAATCAGAGAAAACATGTTGAGACGATATTGTACAGGTTTAATATGCATGGAAGTGAATCGATCAAGGTTCCTATTCCTATAGATGTAAAGTTATCCGCATATCAGTGTCCCAAGACACGGGAAGAATAAGAGAACATGTCCCATGTTTTGTATGTCAATGCAGTTGGCAGTTTGATTTATGCAATGGTCTGTACTAGAGTGGACATTACACATGGAGTGGGAGTTTTGAGCAGGTATATGCCAAAACCAGGGAAGGAGCATTGGACAACAATAAAGAGGGTCTTCAGGTATTTGCGTGACACTACCGGTTATGGATTATGCTACCAAGGAAGACCAGGATTGAACATAGTGTTGGATATACATGGGTTTGTTGATGTAGACTGGGTTGGAGATCTGGATCGTAGAAGATCTACAAGTGGGTATGTGTTAACCTATTTGGAGGAGCAATCGGTTGGTTGAGAAAAAGACAGGCTATAGTGGCACTCTCAACTACAAAATATGAATACATGGCAGCCACTCATGCAAGCAAGGAAGTGGTATGGTTACAAATATTGTGTTAAGGTATTGGGTTGGTACAACAAGCAGTGATATTATATTGTGACAGTCAGAGTGCAATCTTCCTAGAAAAGAACCCTGCTTATCATTCGAAGACAAAACATATTGTTGTTCAATATCACTTTGTGAGAGACATGGTTGAAGAAAAGCAGGTGTTGCTAGAAAAGGTTGAAACTTTGAAGAATGTTGTAGATTCACTGACAAAGTCTATGAGCACAGATAAGTTCTCCTGGTGTAGAGGAACAATGGGCATTGTCACCCTGGATTGTTGACTATGTAATCCTGTGAACCCATGTATGGAAAGAAAACAACAAGTGGGAGAATGTTGGGTATGTGTTATATTGTTTGCACATCTATGTGTGGGCGCGTCAGATTTGACAACTGCGTCTGACGATTTTAGCATATTTTTCTATTTTAGCAGGTTTTCTAAATTAATCCTGAATAAAGGGATTAGGGTTTTGGTAGCTACAAAATACCTAAAATATTGTATATATTGTATTGTGAATGGTGAAATTAATACAATGAAGAGTAGAAAGGTGCAACACCAAGGAAGGTCGGTTTTCTCCTGGTTAAAGGTTTCCAACGTAAATCTCTGTGTATTGTGTGTATGAGCCATTATTAATTTATATTTTGCTTAAGAATATGTATGCATTGCTTTACTTCACAGGTTTAAAACTTACACTACTACCACTAGATGGAGTCTCATTGATGCAAGAATAATGGACCACATAGAGGGATGCCTTGGCATGAGCAATGACGATTGAGTCAATGAACAATACCTAGGTGGAGCCCAAGTTTGTGTTGCAACAATGCCTTGAACTATCCCAAAAACTAAGCTTTCCCAATTCCATTCACAACTGTCGACTCTGACAGAACAAATTCGAGTGCTTAATCTTGCCAAGATAAAGAGAGAGTAGTTTTGGTAAATTGTATGCAAAAAAAGGGGGAACATGGTGAATGATTGTCCCTATCTAAAGGTTAAGGTTGCATCACCCAACCTAACACCACCATCAACTTGTTTCCTTCGTAACATGGCTAGCGAATATTATGAAATTTATAGAGCATATGACGATCCCCCACGCCTCTTCTCGTTGTTGTAGAAGTGTACACATGCCCCAACAATTCTTCCCTATGATTTCTATAGGATGAACACTCATTACACAAAGAATTGTTGTGCATTGTAGGCACTAGCAGAGTAGTTTGAGAGAAGCTATTTTTGGGTATATGAGACAAATCCTAGAGTAGTTGAAGGAGGAGGCCACTAAGGAGGTTATGGAGGTGGAAAACATGGTGGCCACTCAGGTCCCAGATAGTGATACAATTGTGATGAAATTGGGAGTATCTCTTGATATTTCCCACAACTAAGGAGAGTGAGGTGTGGCAATTGTTGAGTTATGAGCTATGCAACTGAATATTTCCTTGATTTGATAATCAAGTGGGAGATTAGGGTAAGATAGAGGAACAAAAACTTGTTGATCTTGGAATGATGGAATAATGTAGAGATTGGGATGCCATAATTAATGTAGTGACCTGAGGTGGATCCCATACAAGAGTTGACAATCCCCAACTCGAGCAACCCCACCTAAGGAAGGAAATTTGATGAGTCTTAGGTTCAACATAGAAAGGTAAAAGTTTTATTACAAGGAGAATTTGGAGGCCTTGCAAGAAGCAACCTTCACCCTTGGTTAAGGTGCCAGTAGCAGGTTTGTAGTTTGGAGCCCTCCTAGATGTTCAAGGAAGGAGCACAATCAGGAACTACAATAGTAGAAAAAGAGGGAGATCGCCATAAGTGAAGTAATCCAAGACTTTTTTCCAAAGGTTGATTAAGATACTGGATGATGAACACCTAGTGATAAATTTGCAGTTGACACTAGCCAAGTTGATGAAAGGAGGGGATGATGAGCTATCTATACTTCCTTGATATAAAGAAGAGTTCAAAGGAGAGACATGAAAAATGAACCTTGGATGGGCCAAGAGTTGAAAATGGATGCCCAAATCCATGGATATGAGTTGTGGGATGTTATGTTGGATTTGGGATTCAATGTAAATATCCTTTTGAAGAGGTCATGGGAATTAATGGGAAAACCCCCACTAGTGTATTCGCCCATCTAATTGTGGCTAGATAATCAGTACAAGACATTATCCCATCAAACATATGGAGGATGTGAAGGTTAATTTGGGAAGTGTCAAGATTGTAGGAGATTTCAAGGTCATTAGAATCATCGACAAGAAGGACACCTACCCTTCCTTGTTAAGATTTCAATGGGCCCATGTCAATGAGGTGATCATCAATATAAAAAGGGGTATATGTCATTTGAGGCAAACGAGACCAAAGTCATACAACTCATCAACCTTGAATGAGGAAGATATACACAAAGCCAATGGATGACCCAATGGATAGCATTGCAATGGATTAATTATACAATTTGATGACAGACATGATGTAGGATTATATTAATCCCACTGCAGATGGAGCAATTAGTTGGAGGAGTATCTAGTCATATGATTCGAGTAGCTAGGAGGCATTGCAAGACTAGTAACAGTGAAACCATGAGATGTCATCTCATTTTTGTGCCATGATCGAATCTTTTCATTGGATTTGGATTGAATTACACAACCCCCCATCTTTGATGAGATATGGGTTGTGAAGGAACTCATAGAGGATGTGAACTTAAATATACTAGAGGAGAAACCGGTACCAACTTTGGATGTTTCCTTGAGGTCCACACCCTCAAAGTGGTGGGCCACACATAGAGATGGTCTTAACAGTTGGGGAAAAGTGCAACAAACCTTGTGAAATCTATTTGCTTTGCCACCCAAGTACTGGGTGATTGATATTCCAAGAGTGAAAGATCATATAGACTTCCCAGGGGTCTAAGAAAGAAGAACAAACATTGTCATAAATATGGAAGGGTATATTCATAAATGGACTATAGATAATTCCCATAACAACGTTGGGTCCACAGTTTAATTCACACCTTGGGGCATGTACCCAAGGCTTGGTAGTTGCATGAGGAGACTCAAAGAAAAACTCACACAGGGAAGAGTCTTAAAGAATGATTCTTTATGATGTTCTCATCTATTGGTAATACACTTAGCATCACCTCATCTTTGAAATCGATTAAATCATTTATGTCTCTAAGGCACATTAACACATTAACACAAGCAATCGCAAGAGGAACCAATTCACATGTGGGAAGATGAGGATTGAGATTTTATATGTTGTGCCAAAATAACAACAAAACCAGAAGAAGAGGATGAACTAGAGAGGTTGCGCCACCTTTCCTTCCAAAATATCAAAGGGGGAAGATGAAAGAGACAACATATGATCCTCAAAGGGAGATTTACCAAGAACCCCTCAAGATAAAGTAGTTGAATATCATTATAAGGGACCAACCTAGGTTGGCTCCCATTGGGGACTACTGGGATGACGTGATAGTATCTAAGGTTGTGGCATTACTTAGAGAATATGCCAACCTATTTCCATAGAACTTTACTAAGATGAAGGGGATAAAAACATAATTGAGTGAAATGAGGATATAGCTTAAGTTATATGCCAAGCTTATCAAAAGGAGACCTTATATATTGAATCCTAGGATCAAGGAGAAAGTGAAGGATTTGATTGACAAAATGCTCATACCAAGTTTGATTTTCCCAGTAGAAGAATCATACTGGATTAGTTTGATCATTATTTAAGACAAGAAATATGAGGGCGATATCAGAGTATGTGTAGACTTTAGAGGGTTGGATGTTTCCTACATTCATGATCCATTCCCTACACCTTTTAGTGACGAAGTATTGGATCGAGTAGCAGGGAAAGAGGGTTACTTTTTCAATGATGGCTTCTCAGTGTGCCATCATCAAGTGAGGATAGCCAAGGAGAATAGGAAGAATACCGCCTTTTCTACATAATGGGTTTCTTATGCCTACAATGCAATGCCATTCAAATTGAAGAATATGCTAGCCGTATTCTGTAGGATAGTGATTGCAACATTTAGAGATTATATACACAAATCCTTGGTTGTATACTTGGATGACTAGGTAGTATATAACCTGTTGAAGGACCACGTTGTAATGTTGCAACTGATGTTAGAAATATGTTGATAGTTGCATATCTCCCTTAACCTAAATAAATGAATCTTTTGTACAAGTTTTGGTACACTATTGATTTACATTGCTTGTAGAGATGGTGTACTAGTAGATTTGGCTAAGATAACTGCAATTGTTAATCTGGAAGCTCTGACCAATGTTAACGCATTGAAGTCTACCATAGGCCACATAGGGTACGAGAAAAGGTTCATCAAGGGTTATGCATCCATTACCATCCCCATGGAATGACTTTTGAAGAAGGTCAAGAAGTTCACCTAGACTGTAGAATGTTGGAGGTCCTTTGACCTTCAAAAAGAAAAATTGGTAATTGTTGCCATTCTAGTCTTTTCGAATTGGAGTATTGATTTCCATGTACATGTTGATTCATGTGGTGTTGTGCTGGTAATCATCTTGGTGCAACCTAGAGAGGGAAATTTGGACCACCTTATTTATTTTACCAACAGGAAGTTGTCGAAGGCCAAGCGAAAGTATATTGTTGTTGAACAAGAAGGACTAGAAATGGTATATTTGCTACATAAATTCCAACACTTTTTTTTTCCAAAGAAAAAAGCATAATTTTAATTCCTTGAGAGGGACAAAATTACATTTTGTAGGTGCTTCTAGAGCACTACACACTAAGGAAGTGTGTGCAATAGCTGAAGATAGGTGGGCAATTGTATGCCTTCTCTTCATGGCTATATCTTACCTAAAATAAGTACCAAAATCACACCTAGGACTAGGTGTACAACCTTTTTGTTTATATGTGTCCTTTATATACTAGAGAAGATCACCACTGTTGTGGATTATGTCTGTATTTTTTGAAAAACCAAAGGCAGATTGAAATGTCTTCGATAAAACCTTTATACAGTTTGTTGTACATAGTAAGTAAAAACGTGTCTAAGCAGATCGATCCAATGAAGGTTGCTATCAAGGCTATCAGGTGGATAACTTTTGTTCGATTTATTCAATCTTGTAGTAGCTCTTGTTCTTCTATAAAAGGCTTGTGATAGAAAGCATTTAAGTCTTCCCCTTTTTTCTCAATGATATGCCATTTCCCTTGTAGGAGCTGCAATCCTTCTTTGGACAGTGAGTCTGCTACCATGTTCCTATCCATGTATACATGAGAGATAGGCACAGTATCAAAAGTGTCCAAAAGCTTGTAAATTTCCTCTAGAATAGGACTTAGCAAAATACTGTGACAGTTTTGGTGTTTTCTTATCCAATTTATTACATTCACAGAGTCCCCAAAATTTTGTGAATGATGTATGCCTTTTTCTCTGGCAAAAATAAGTAGAAGCTTCATGGGCATAAGTTCAACAAAATTGTTTGACCCCCTTCCCAGTCCCATTTTTAGAAGGAAACTATGGTTTTCAGAGAAGTGTAGAACAACTCCTCCTCCACAAACAAAGTTCTGAGCAGCTCCATCAAAGTAAGCCCGGGGTTTTGAAGTATCTATTTTCTCTTGTTTTCTTGCCCTTATTTTTGGGGAAGTTTTGGTGTGGGGGAAATGGGCAAGTATTGAGAGACTTTGTGCGGCTATTAGTTCTGGGATTGTGGCCTTTTCCTTGAAGATTTTTGAGTTTCTTGCTAGCTAGATTCCCTAGCTTAATAGAAGAGGGAGTGCCTTGATCTCTTTATTTCCTGGGGTATCTGTCCAATTTTTCCAAGCCGTTTCCATAGAATCCCTAGCCCAAATGCAATTTTGTCTAAGGCTTACTGATGTTTTAGACCATACTTTTATTGTGAAGGGATAGGTGATGAGAAGATGTGATATAAATTCCAACACTACCTCTTGGGAGACCACTTTAATTTTTTCATGGACCACTCATCTCTTAAGTGTTTGGTGAACAAGCCAATACTAGAAGGTAGGATCTACATATAGTTTTTTCTATTATAGGAGTTCAATTTTGAAGTCACAGTGAAACCAGGAAGAACAAACATCAAACCATATCATTTGTCTAGGACGAAAACAAGGGAATTCAAATGATTGTTGAAGGATCAACTTCAAAAATCTAAATTGTTTAGGGTTGAAGTAGTACCAAATTATGTAGAAGACATGATCATTTTTCTCACTATATGGGTTACACCATAGAGGTAATCAACAACATAGAAGAAACAACTGGTTGCTTGAGCAATTGACTATCAATTGATTACAAGACAACTATACAAGTTGAGGGTATATGGCATCCTTGGACAATGTGTAATGGATCATAAAAGAAAATGAATTATATGGGAAAGCCATGATGGAGTAGCATGAGGTCACTACAGTGGAAAGGCCACAACTCGCAAGGTATTACATGCATTATTGTGGTCGTTGACTGTGTTCAAAGACACCAAAGAATACTCTCAGTCTTGTGACATTTTCCATAGTATTGGATGACCATCTAGAAGGGATGAAATGTCACTACACTTGATGGTTGTGCTACAACTATTCCATAAAATTAGAATGGATTTTATCGAGCCCATTAATCTACTAGCAAGACATTTAGGTGCTTGATACATTATCACTACTACAAACTACCTGACTAGATGGGTAGAGGCAACACCAACTTGGTAGTGTAGCATGAATACAACCACTAGATTTCTCTTTGGGAACATCATTGCCAGGTTTGGGTGCATATAGAGCCTAACAATTGATTAGAGAAAGAACTTCATGAGCCGAACTATCCAGACTTTGACTTGGTAGTTCATGTTGTAGCACCACACTAGCATCCCTTATCATCTGCAAGCCAATGATATTATAGAAGAATTCAACAAGACACTGGAACAAGGATTGGCGAAGGTTTTTACTATTAACAAAGATGATTGGGATGAGAGGATACATGTAGTACTTTGGTCATATTGAACGACGACCAAGAACCTCAAAAAACATACCCCTTTCAATCTGGCCTACAAAAGAGAAGCAGTGGTACCTAAACAATTCTTGGTTTCAAGTTTGTTCATTACATAAACCACCAAGATGACAGAGGAAGAATTTGTATAAAGTTGGCTTACAGAGATCATGGAATTAGAAGAGGAAAAATTCTTGGTATGGTATCATCAGGAGGTCAAGAAGTCATGACCAAAATCATGGCATGATTTCCATATAAGATCCAAGAGTTTCAGAAAGGGTGACTTGGTATTACTCTATGACAACAAGTATCACAAGCACCGCGATAAGCTAAGAATGCATTGGTTAGGTCCATTTGTGGTTGCGACAATTCAAGATTCAAGAGAAATGGGATTATCACAATTGGATGGACCACTTTGGGAGGGATGGGTGAATGGTGCCCAAATGAAACCCTTCACCTCTCCTCAACACTAGGTTGTAATTCCCCTGGACAATGAACTTGTACTATAGTGTAGGTTTTGTTAAAGTCAATTAGGCTCAATCCTTTGAATGAGCTAGTAGTCTAGGTTGCATCAATGAATTAAACTTAATCATGTGGTTAAGGAGTTTTATTTGAAGTAAGTAAGATCAAGTCAACTTTGCAAGTCTGGTCATCGGTTATGTCTATACTTTTCTTTGAACGTTTTTAGAATAGGCACCACCTTTGTGGTCGAGGGGGGTGAACCTTTCTTGTTTTTCAAGTTTTAGGGTTGCACCAAGTTAGAATCTTTTAGTTGTGTCATTGTACAACCACACCGAAGTCAATTCATGTCATAAGTTGTGGGTCCGCCAATGAAATCCATATGCATTTAATATTAACACTAAGTCATAACTATTTATATGATGACTATAGGGGTTAACCAAATAAGTTGTAGGGGTCATGTTGACAATCAAGTGGGCTACGTTGAGCCATCATTTGGAATTAGTTAGTGCCATCAATTCTTCCAACAATGGAAATAATATGAAAATAAAGGCCACACGATCCAATTATTGTTTCATGTTTTTGGAAAGATTTGGTCACTTTTCGCTTTTATGGAGGATCTACCCAGGTTTCAAATTGATGGCTACTAAATCCATGGGATTCATTGTCCATTATATTTAAACCAACTTAGTTGGCTCCCTAAGTTATCGAGCATAGTGTATGAAGAAGACAAGGACCTAAAGACTGAGCTGAATCACATGTAACAAATGGAGGACAAATAAAAATTATTCAAGATATTATTGATGGATTGCAAAGTCTAGTATACAAGAGATGAGATCTTGACATAGAAGATATTGGCAAGCCAAGTGTGAGATTGAGACCAAAGAGGAAAGAGGTCATCCTGGGTGAGCCAATGGATTCTCAAGTTTTTTAGGGGGGTGTTTTATAGGGAAATCTTGAATAGACACCGATTGTAGACTATGAATTCACCAATCTTGAATAGTTTGCAAACTTGCAGCTATAAATTTATGCATTTTGGTAGAAAAATGCTCTAAGGAGTTGGATAACTTAAGTGGTTCAAGAGACGATTTTGGAGATGGTCCTTGAGTTGGGCCCCTTGTTTGGAAAGGAAGGCCATATGCTAGGAAAAGAAGTAGCATACGCATAATCTAGTAAGGTCGATGGGAGTTAACTTGCGGGTGAGCCAATGAGTGTGATCAAGGCATATTAGGCTTCTCATTTTGAATTTTGAGGACAATCATGTTGTAACAGCTAGGGGGTGGAGTGGTGCATTTTTGGATAATCGATGAATCAAATTGTGGGCCGAAGACAGAGTGTTGGAAGATGGAGGCGATGAATAAAGGCACAAGACCTACAACTGTGGGGGAAAATTAGAGGATTTTTGGACAGTACATTAGAATAATTACGAGCCTCCTATATCATAATAGTTATGAGTTTCCTATATCAGAATAGTTATGAGCCACCCAAATCATTATAGTTATGCACCACCCCGATCAAAATAGTTATGCGATGATGAAGTTAACTATTTGGAGATGGCATAGTTAGAGTGGCAGTTGGTGATAGAGATGGATGGTGATATAAGCTAGAAAGATAGAGAGTTGTGGCACATGTTTAGTTGATGTTTGAATGTTCAATTGTGATATTTTTTGCGATTGTTGTTGTTTAGTTTAAGGAGAGATATCTACTCTATACCATGCTTCACATGAGTCCTACTCTACTTGTTATTTGAGAATGTATTGGATT
>SNQJ01S0089260.1:44021-65512 GCA_010110895.2 Picea sitchensis
CATTAGATCGTAAGTTACATTTTTTTCCATTTTTCATTTTTAAGCTAGAGATCATTTTCTCAAGTTTTCCCTTTCCTGAGGCTTCCAAAGATCTAGAATATGGTGGTCATCCCCATTGACTCACGAGCCCTTCCCTTCCCTTCAATATGTTTTCCCATCTTTCCATAAAATTTTCATCTTTTAATGTATCAATCCTTCTAATAATACCCATGTACATTCAACATCATTATCATGAGCCAAGAGCATCATAACAAGAAGGTACATAAATATGCACGTTATTCAACAAGTGTATATAATATCAACCACATCGTTATAAGGACTAAATATGTTAAATCATCATCAAATATAACAAAATGTTATATAGCCATTATCAATAAAATTGGAGTTAAGCAAATCATCAACAAGGAAATATCAACACTCATAAAATCTAAGCAATCACATAGATGTCTAGGTATATCATAATCAATCATCAATAGAAGAAAGCAAGAAGGGGAAAATGAGTCCAGAACACCATTCCTATCAATTAAAACTAAAATTATCAAACTAGACATGGAGGTGTGACAATCCTCCCCAACTAACATGGGGAGCCATGTCATTATCAAACAAATGAGGATAAAGCTTTTTTGTTTCTTATTCTAATTCCCAAGTGTCATCATCTCCTAAGTAGTGCTACCAATGGACTTGTTGATGGGTCCTAGATCCCTTGATTCAATAGTAGGAACCAAACCCGCCACCGAGGCCCAATTAGACTCTGGAGCGTTTAATAGTGGAATGGTTCTCTAGATATTGCGATCCGACCAATTAATCGATGGGCTTTACGTTTTCTTGCGAAGGCGTCTCCTTCAATTGGGACTTTATCTTTTTTTTGTATTTTCTCGTAGGTGGGATTGATGTAAGATTGTAAGCCGGTATAAACAAACTTGGCAACAAAATAGAATTAAGTTTAACTACTGGAGAAGAGGCTGAGCTTGGGATAACCCTCTACTCAAGCATGCCGACGAAAATTCTATACCATAGGCTTAGTAATAATATGTTAACCATGTGAGCATCCAATTACTATCTGAGATACTAATTATCAGAACGAAAACACATATGCGATAAAACAAAGGCAAGTAGAATAATCCACCTACTTAATCATCCATCACATGATAACACAACGATTCATCTTCATCATTAAGAAAAGAACAACAAAACATTGCACCAAATAACTTGAAAAAAAAATTAATTGCTCTTACTCATTACAACATCCATTCATGAGACGAGATAGGAAGTAATTCTTCTCCACGTCCAATCACACATGCAGTTTGACGAAAATAACTTGTCTCTAGTTTAGAAGGACTTCTCAATTAAAGACAGCTTCAAAGTAATTCTTAACAACTAGAAAGAAAGAGTTCTTGCAACAACCATCGACCCTTACTAATTGGTCGATGTTATTATTTATAACATAAAATTCAACTAAAAATAACGGCTAAGTGTAGTATAAACAAAACAAAATTCGTCACGTGGCATCCTCTTCTAACAGTTTCTTTAACAGTCAACTCAAGATATCACTTGAAAGGGTGACTTTTCTCATACTCTGACCAACTGATAAACAACTCCTCACAAGTTTGAGCCCATGGGAATCTGTGTTGTTCCATCAGAGGCGCGTAAATTTCTCTGACCTCCACCGCATGCACTCGGTACTTCACTAGACTGGTGTTTAACTGTTGTTGCACAGTTTGAGATCTAATCAGATGATCCATAAATCATTTCACTTGTCCTGGTGTTGTGTTGGTCACCTTCGCTAGCTCTTCAACCCATAAGGAGTCTTGCTTAGTATGTGATTCGACTATGTCTCACAAGTCGACGAAGTCATCGGGGTTGCCGAACTATAGGGTCCGATCTCCTCTACCGCTTTTGCTAATTTTGAATCAGCTCCTTTCGAACTTGACTTATTTTCTTGAATCTCCTGGTGAGGCTCCTAATCCATTCTTTCTCAATACTCGGAGGCATCTTTTCTGCAATTGAAATTAAAACGTTTAGAGACTGCTTATAGAACCACCCGGAAAAAAAACATACGTATAAAGTGTAAAAGTGAAGAATTCAGATCGATACATACCTGTAAAGCTTGCTAATCCTGGTTGTTTGATACTTACATTATTCCCACAATCTTTCGAACTGTTTGCCTCCCGTTTATGTTAGCGTCGTCAATTTTTTCCTGGTGAGGGTGGGTTACATCTGCGTGCCACAACATGAACAGGTCAGGTACAGAAGAGAATGACAATTGAAGTTGTACCAGTGGTCGGTTGGCCTTTGCAACCGGGAAAGGATGTCAGGGCCAAATATGTGTCGAAAGTACGAGTAAGTTCCAAAAGGGTTGGATCCTATCATAAGGGAAGTCGTTGCGGGTTTCAGGTCGAGGTCAACTATCTAAACAAAGGTCACATCAGTAAGTGTATCGGCCATTATCAGGTCATCATGAAGTTTCATGATCCAGGTGGATATCGATGGCCACCCACCTTCTCCAACTAGCCCAAAACATGTTTCTGACAATTTTGGTAATTTACTATTTTTAGCAGTTTTTAACTTTCGGGGCCATTTTGAGGCCCTAAACGATGTTTATTGAGAAAACGGGGAGCAACATGGATCATTGATCATGTTTCTCACCCAAAAGTTGTAGTTCTCAGATAGATCTTTCCAACGAGCTATTGAGCGCCCCAAACAAAGATCGTATGCAAAAGTTACGCCCCTCGAAAGTTGACGTATCAACTACCCCCATCGGGGCCCACAAACCTTTTGGCTTTTCATCTTCCGGGGTTAGGGTTTTGGATTTTACTTATGTTAAAAAGTCCCTTGGAGCCTCATTGTAATGATCATCTTCTCACAGAAGTGAGTACCTTCACATCTCTTCTCAGAGATAAGCTACCACCATTCTAGTGAGTCTTTCACTATGTATTTTACAGTCTCTGTACATTTATTTCGTTAATAAAAATCGTGTATTACTGTATATTTGTGACTCTTGTTTTATTTCCACTATATCTCTATTATATTGTTGTCTCTCTTGCAATATCTCTAAATATTTATGTGTTATATCTCCGCTCTCATTTCGTGCCGAAAATAATCTGGATCAGTGGTATCAGAGTAGGCTGCTCTTGATCATTTTCAGTGCATATCCCTGACGAGGTCTGGGTATAGCAAGTTGGGTCTCGAGCTTGTCTCTCTTGAGGAAAATCGCTCTTGCACACCTAAGAAACCCTCAATGGCAGAAGAAAAGAAAAACGACAGAGCAGACGATCCTATCAGTTTGTTGCTTGAGCAAGCTCTCACGCGACAGAGGGACGAAATGATGGAGAATTTTTCCCACATCCTTCAACGCCTACTAATAGCATCAGGTGCATCTTCATCAAGCAGCCACTTTGGAGGCACCTCGCCTTTCAAGGTACAGGTTAATTTTGATATTCCTGTATTTGAAGGTCAAATAGATGCAAATGCCCTAGATAAATGGTTAAATCTGCTAGAAGGTTATTTCTCTGTTGTATAATTTTACGACAAGGAAAAGATCGCATACGCACTCCTTAGGATCCCCATGTCAAACATTGGTGGGAAACTTACTAGGGCTTGATTCCTGAGTCCTAGAATATGGGGCCGGGTACTTGGGATTTTTATTGGATCACGGTAAAGGAGCAGTATTACCCTAACCCAAAACTATGAGGGACCGGTAGATGGACCACACTCTGGAAGAAGAAGGGCAAAGCGGTTCGTTTCACCAATACCCTTCCATACCTTGCGCACCATTTGGGCATCAAAGACTCGGCGACATTTGGTTACGAAATGCAGGTAGGGCTCTGGGTTACATCCAAACTAAGGTAGTTTTCTAGACATCATCGCACCGGTCTTTGCTTATTCGATATCTTTGTTAAAATCGGCGAAATTTAAACACCGGAATAAGCGAGTTTGGAGTGCGGAAATACCTGGCACCAGCAAAGTATGACAAAGAACATCCCTAACAAACGGTCTCGAGGAAACTAGTACGGGGTAAAAGAAGGATCACGGGAAGACAAAGAAGGACATCGAAAAATGGTGCGTTTTCCACAAAATACCCACAGTACAACGGTGAATGTATAAAGGCAATGTGATGGTGAATCGAATCATCAGCGAGACCCCACTACTATTATCGCGACCACAATAATTCAAACAAAAGAACCAACAAATCATGAAGAGGGGCAACACCTCTTCCATTCATAGATGTAGGTAGAAGGGCCCATTACATTTTCTCGTTGATAGCGAGAAGCCAGGAAGAACCTCATCTCGGCCGGAGGTCATCAAACGGTTGGGATTATCGACAACACCACACCCACAACCATACAACATTGGTGAAGCATGGGGCGAGATCTTCATGTGTCAATAGCAGTGTCGATTGTCATCTGACATCCAACCCTTCAAGGATGAGGGTGGTATGTGATGATGTTCCCAGCTGGATGTTTTAGCGATGTTTTGTTAGTCCAACCATATATGTGGAAGCTCCATGCTATTTATGAGTCTTGACCATGTAGTGTCATTTTTACTTTGGGAGGTCAATTTTATAGGGTACCAGAGGTAGTTCCTACTACTGCCGCACCTAAACAGTGGTGCAAGGTAGTGTCTCATACTACAAAAGGGAATTCACATCTTCTCACAATAGAACGAAAGGGGAACAAAGGATGCTGCAGCCACTTCTGACCTGGCGCCAAGCAACTACATCCACCGGCCGGGTTGGCAAGGTTCTTGACAAAGCCTAAAAAGATTCCTTCTACACATAGTCATCACAAAATAGCGAATTTGGTTAAAATGCTCAAACCATCAGCCAAGATTTGTATTAATAGCAAAAGCTGACAACTCCTTCTCTCCGATAGGAATAGCCAGGATCACCAAGATTCCGGATTAAACAATGCAGCTTTCCCTCTCCCAGGGAACTCAGCGCCAATGGAGACCATTGATTCCTAAGGAGGGTGGATTGATCCTAGGTGGATATGGGTGGCCACTCACCTTCTCAAGCGGCCCCAAAGGCATTTTTCTGTAATTTTTGGTAATTTACTATTTTTAGGTTTTAACTGGGGCCATTTGGGAGCCCTAAACAATGTTTAGCGAAGAGGGGAGAAAAATGGATCGTGAACCAGTGGCACTCACTTTGAGGTTATATTTCTCGGATGGGTGTTTAACAAGCTGAAGCCCCAAGCGGAGATGCATTATGCAAAGAAGTTAAACCCCACGGGAAGTTATTATCAGGCTGCCCCATTAGAGACCCCACAAAGCCTTTTGTTGTTTTTAGGGTTAGGGTTTTAGTTTTACTTATGTTAAAAAGGCTACTAGAGCCTCATTGTAATGATCATATTCTCACAGTTAGAGTAGCCATCACATCTCTCTTCTCGGAGATAATCTACCACCATTCTAATGAGTCTTTTCACTCTCATGTTTAGGTCTCTGTACATTTATTTGGACAATAGAAATCGTGTATTTTTGTATATCTATGACTCTTGTTTATTTCCACTATATCTCTATTATATTGTTGTATGCATCTTGCAATATCTCTAAATATTTATGTGTTATATCTCGCTCTCATTTCATCGAGGAAAATAATCCCTATTGGTAAATTCGGTGAACGGATAGTGAATGCGTATTGATGGCAATTAGAGATAGACAAGCAAGTTCAGGAGAGAATTGAATGATGCAATGATGAATGATGTTGCAAGGCGATTGGAATCCTTTGGGATTAGGGGAATAAGCGTTCTTATCTGGAGGCTACAGGAAAGGCCAGAAACCCCGTCGGATCTCATAGAATCCGGTGGTGGATCGGGAGAAGGCTAGCCTTGAGGAGTTAGCCTTGAGGAGTAGGCATCTGAGAAGAAGTGATACGAGCGATGGTTAGGCGGATACCCGTCAACCATGGATGCGAGAAGGTACCACGAAGGAGTTAAGCCTTCGGGAGCGCAGAGAGGGAGAACAAATTTGAGCCATAGGATCTGAGAAGAAAAACCCGACAGCAGTCGGATCTGTAAGAGTCGCGCAAGGGTTAAGACCTGGTAATGCTTGAGAGGGAGAAACCACGGAGGAATGAACCATCCATATGCAAGGGCAATTGGCAAAGGATCGAGCGTCGTCGGAGTTTTGTTCATAGGAGGTAAGGGTCTGGGCAGTAGATGAGACATCGAAAGTCTCGAGAAATCGACATATCCAAGACGCTGGCTGGAAGGGCAGCGATGGCGTGATCCAGATTGCCACGGGAGAAACAGCGAGGAGACTTCATGGAGGTGAATCGGAGTTTCCACGAGTCCAGTGAAACAGTCTACAGCAGAAGCAATCACGATGAAAGAAATCCCGGCTGAATGCAGGCAGTGATCAACATAGCCAGTCTAGGCCGTCCCGATCAACTCCGGCAATGAGACCACATCATATAGGGACCATTGGCACAACCCAGGTAATAGCGGGTGTCGGAAGCGGATTCAAACTTTAGGCACATGTAAAGTCAGTCCAGGTAAGCGGTCTGCTTTCACGATGTCAAACCAGGCGTCAGTGAGAATCGAGAATCGAGGATCCCAGGACTTTGAAATGCTCAGAGCTACTGCTGCACCATGAGAAACCACCGAAATGCATTGACTGCGATATTGTGATTCAATTGCAGCCGTTGAGTCAAGATGCATCGGGACGGGTTCCATCCGCATCTCTATGGAATTTGGGATGGTTTTGGTAGTGACAAGAACTCTTGAATTGTCGGACATCACAGAATGCGTATCACGATTTCCAGATAAAGACATATAGCACATTAGGCCGCAGAGTCAGTGGAGGGCCAGTGCTGGAAGCCAGACAGGGGCCCAGCGCGCTCGAGATGCTCGGGAATCGGAGGATCCATGAGGAATCCGTAGAGCATGAGCATTGAAAATGCCGAAACCGATAAGGTTTGGCCGAGGTCATATTGTTGGCGGTCATATGGGCCGAACCTATAGCTTCATGGCGGAGCTAGTCTCGCGCGTGGAAAGAGCGCGCTCGGTGTCGGAAGTTTGGAAGGTGAAACTCGCTTATCGAGGAAGATCAAAGCCCACGAACCCAGATAGAGAGTTGGGGGAATAAACTGATTAGGTGCAAGAAATGAAGCTGACAAGGTGAAAGGACATGCGGATGTTTCTGAAGTTCCATTAGGAGGAATCTAAAGAACGCTTATTTCCAGCGTCATAAATGCCGAAACCGATTTAAAAGGCAAGAATAATGAAGATTATCCAACGGTGCGGAAAAGGTTTGAATGTGATCGGAGGGTTCTTGTCCTTCCACGCGCATAGCATTTCGTTACACTCATGATTACAAATTAGTTATCGATCAGTTAAGCGTTTGGTTGAAACGGACAGTTGTCGTCAGTTTACCCAAGGAGTTGGGAAGTTGAAGCGTTGTGCCAGCGTGTATAAAAGAAGATGAAAAAAAACCTTGGTGTGTTTGGGATAATTACGGGGAAAAAAAGATAAAGCAATTAAAGAGGAGATGCGTGGTGTGACATTATAGATGAGATCGGAACCGATGAAATAGAGTAGAAGAAGCCCGACGATAGAGCGAAGGCGAAGCGATAGAGCCAAGCAAAGCGGAATGATGGGGCAAGTAAGTCGAGAGGGAGACTTCTTTGGGTGGAATGAGAGAGAAAGAAGAAATTACATAACAAAAGAATGGTAAGAAATTGATTTATGCATAAGTTGTCTGTGTATTCATTGTTTCGCTAACAAGGTGGTTGGGAGGTGCTTTCGGGAGGGCGTTTGTCCTCGAGGAGAGGAGTTCAAGTGGGAGCTTGAGCTGATTCTTAACTTCCATGCGGTTGTATCCAGGAAGAAAACTAGAATTGGCGAGGTGGTCTTTGGGGAGAACAAGTGTTCTCTATTATAAGGTTGAACTGTATAGCTGGAAGTTAATTACTTCCATCGGTTAGTGCTGGAACATTGGAAGTTGGTGCTTCCATCGGTTAGTCTTTGGAATATTGGGGAGTTAGTGCTTCGCTGGTTGGTGCTAGAAACCCGGTTTAGACTCTGAAACAAGTTCGCGACTTGTAAAATAGAAGTACTTGACCTCATTGTTGAGTTGGTGCTCAATTGTAAATGATGTATAGCAGAGAGAAAAATGCCTATCATTTGAAGAAGAAGAAGGTTTTCTCCCTTTGGACAACAGTGAAAATCTATCTCTGTGTGTATTTTATGTGTGACTGATGCTTTTTACTTTTACTATCAATATGTCGTATATTGTTGATGACACATGAAGAAAGATAAATAATGTTTAAAGGTATAAAATTGTTTAAGCTCACATGGCGATTCCCCCCCTCTTAGTTGTTTAGTATTTCCAACATAATCTGGATCATTTCAAAAGATAAGAAATCACGACGCTCATATCAAATATGCCCTGCAACTCTTAACAGTACCTCGCCGCCCTGAAGTGTACTTGTCGCGCGGATGTGCCACAAGAAATATTTAGTTTGATTCAAAACATCTAGTCACCATGGAATTGAGATCTTTACTTTTACTGTCCATATGCTGTATATTGTTGATGACACATGAAGAAAGATAAATAATGTTTAAAAGGTATAAAATTGTTTAAGCTCACATACAACTGATTCACCCCCCCCTCTCAGTTGTTTTAGTATTTCCAACATAATCTGGATCATTTCAAAAGATAAGAAATCACGATGCTCGCATCATATATGCCCTGCAACTCTTAACGACCGTACCTCGCACGCCACAGAATGTACTTGTCGCGCGGATGTGCCACAAGAAATATTTAGTTTGATTCAAAACATCTAGTCACCATGAATTCAGTTTTCCCTGACACGTTTCCACTTATTGCATTATTGGTTATAAATTCCAAATCGTTCTGCATGCATTCTACTTACTAGCCAAGATTATACATTTTTTGTAATTCGTCTCGCGAGCCTGGAGTGATCAAGTTTTTCTACTTCAAGCCTTCACCGAATTCCCTATGTATGACGGATACGTGATATATCATGGGAACCTTTCACAACGTGAGAAAGGGTACATGAAGCGGGAGAAATGCCAGGCTTGAACCCCAATGAGACTGGGATTCATTCTTACTTGTAGCGGGAAACCTTGAGGTTTCAAAGGGGAAATTCCATCTTTGTGTGGAAATGATGATATCGCACCTTAAGAAGGAAGATGTGGAACAAGTCACACTAGAGAGAAGAGTGTTGGAAGATATGTCTCCCTCACAACGGATACCCCAAAAAAGAGGTCACTTGAGGAAAAACAAGGAAACTAGGGAGACCCAGGATTTAAGCGAGTTGCGTGCAAGGTCGATAGATGAGAAAATCCTCATGTGTTCTATTTGGTTGGACCCCGTCGAAGAAATCGGTTGGGAAAGAGATGGTAGTAAGAGGGGAATGGATTCCATGGGCGCTAACATTCGAGGGCCGACTTAGCAGCTGGAGCAGGCACAAATCTCACTCGTCGAACTCTATTAAGAGAACAAAGAATTAAGACGACAATTGGTGGAAAGAAACCTTGAAGTGTCATCATCGCAAGGCTGTGAAGGGAATGTGAAATGTCTCAAGAGGCAACTCTGGATGTGCAGGATACAATCGTGTAGTTTCATGAAGCACAAAGGGCATTGGAAGAAAAGAAAACCTGTTTCCTAGATTCTAGGGATAGTAACTAGAGAGTGGGGGAAACCAAGCGACGCCCTTACCTATAAATCCCAAGTTTTCAAGGTAACCCAGATTGATTGGCCACACAGTGTTGAGAACACCTGTTGTATGTTTTTTGAGTGCATTCGACCTATAATGTAAAATCCATGTGACACTAATGGAAGAATCCTAGTTATAGCAGTTGAATGCATTATCTTCTTGTTTGTATATGAATTCCCTGTGTGTTTGGTCCACATATTTTCCTATCTTATTTGGAACGTACCTTTGTGTTATTCAGACAAACCGTATTTCTTCTAAGGTAGCCTATAATTCATTCTCAGTGGTACCATCACGACACAACTAGTTTGGGACGTATGACACCGAAGACCAGTGACCTAGCTTGTGGGTAATAGTCAGGCTCGGGACTTTGTTCAAAATGTGCGATCTAAGCTAAACCTAGGACTACCAATGCCGAAAAGGCACTAGGGAGTCAGCGCTCGAGGATAAACTAATTATGTTCTCTACAGATTTAATTTCTCAAAAACTTGTCAATGCCTAAATGCTTCGAGAATCAACCATCAACGATTCCTTTCTTTCTTTGATAACGTTTACTCCCTTTGCCTTTCGCCGATGCCGAACGAAATCGGCTATAGATGGCTTCCTTGTGTAATTCTCATCGCGAAAGAAAACTCCATTCTTCCAGCGCCGATGAAGATCGACGATCAATGACCTCGGTTTTCTCGAGTGATTTTCTTTCATCTTCAATCCTTCTAGGTGCCGAATTTTGGACGCGTCGGGTGAATATTTTAGCGGTTGATTCTTTAATTAAATGTTAGTACTTTTAAGTTATGATGGTTTTCTCATGTCCAATCAAACTTTTAAATAATTAATGAGATAAAAAAAATGATAAGCAAGGCAACATTTTCCATACTGAAGTCGAATTAGACAACGCCAAAAAATTAAGTGGTACCCAAAAAGTAAAATTTGACATAAACTTTTTAGGGTGTGTTGAGTGCTCAACAAATGGCGATTTATTGGGCGAAAGAAGAATCTTTGTTCTTTCTTCATGCTCGGTTAATACAAAAGCTGGTGGAGAACTTAACTGGTTTTAAATCAGAGCCTCTTTTACCCTTACATTTGAAATCCTTCAGTTGATGCTTCTGGGCCCACTTGCGGGGGTTTTAACCTTTATTCCTCCTTCGCCTCCTATAACCCTGACTTATGCCCTTTTTGACAAAAATCTAGCAAAGTATTCACGAGCATGAATCCTTTCGTTACCTTTAATCACTTGTTATGATGTTTCTCCGCTGCTAGCGAGCATTCATAGGCCCGACGGAGTCACCCCGACATCATAGACCTTGCTCCGCTGCTAGCGAGCGTCCATTTCCCCGACGAAGATATCTGCATACCCTCTCCTTGGTGCTGACCCCCTACCTCAGCAGTGTCCACTGACCTCCTGGTCTCTGGATCGTTCCAAATTCTGAGCCAAAATGGCTCTTCGGGCTCCTGTTGGAACCCCTTGAACAAATCCACAGGTCCCTTTAATTCCCTGACACGGGCCTTGAGAAAACCTATGCACATGCTTAGCTTTCGACGCCCTTCTCTTTTCTGAACCAACACATAACTTGATGCTGACTCCTTTCCAACTAGCCCCTTCTTATCTGGTGACCTCTGGCTATGACCCAAGGTTTAAACAACGCTCCTTTCGCATTTCAGGGTTTCAGGACTTCGACGTTCAAGAGTCCCATCCCTTTTCCTCTTGAAACCCCAAATGTTACATCCTCCTCGATCGACGACCACAATCATTTTGCGATTTCGCGAGTCGGGACTCCACGTCTCCCAACTCCTGGCCTCTCGAACACCCGGGTCCCGAAATGCTGAAAATGGCTTAACGGGATTTGGCTCCTCCCTTAGCCTCTGTCCATGCGACCACCACTCTATGACTAAGCTATTAACGTCAAAGCGCTACCGTCTTTCGCGATTCGGGGAATCACGATGCAAGCGTTCCCCCTGTTCTCTATCTTTCAAATCCCCAGTTCACGAAATGTCGAAATCTCTCCCTCTGAGAGATCAACGGCCCAGTCCTTCTGGAATCGATGACCATGATCTAACTGAATCGACGACTCAAAATATTTTGGGCCTTTTCCCTAAACCTTGACCGCTTGCCATGTGTCCTCCTGTGGACAGTCGCGATGCTTTCGAGATTTTATCGAGTCCTCTCCTTTGCTTCTACAAGGGTTAAACCTCATTCTCCTCTTTCTGGATCCAATGGCTATTGGTCCTTTACGCAAGATCTGACGGTCATGATCTGATCTTATGTGTGCCTCCTAGGGACTAAATCTCGTGCATGTATCCTTGATCTAGCAGCTCTCAGGCCACTGCGCTCTAGAACCAACGGTTGGTGCAATTTCACGATTTTGGCAATTGCAAGTATGGGGTGTAGCCTCCACTGCTCCTCCAAACCCTGATTCTAGAATGTGTGGATATCCAAGGGTTTAAAACCCTTGCGCCATCGCCTAATCCAACGGTTGTCGGGTATTGGCGTTAGATATGACGGTTCAGATCTATCCTCCTTGCGCTCTCTCCTCCTCTTTTCCTAGACGTAGATTCAACGGTACAGATATTTCCTCCCAGTGTCGATCCAACGACAGTTGTTCTCCTCCTCTTGAGCTTGCGCCTCTTCCCTTCTCTTGGAATAAATTCGACGCTCGAAGGTCTCGGCCTTCGATGCTTCCCTTGTGAGCCCGGTTCCTTTGGGTCTCGTCTGCATTATAGAAATGCTTCCTCTCCTGAGCTTTGTCAACTTTGAAACCTCGATGGGGTTTCTCGACCTTCTGCTCCTTTCTTCTGTTTCTCAGTGCACAAAGGCATTGTTCCTCCTGAGCTTCGCGACTTAGAATAAGTCCACCCGCGCACACTCCTTGTGCTACTGATATTTCCTCAATCTCAGATCCAAAGTATTTCTTGAAAATAAATGCTTCACGCCCTCTTGGCGCTACTTTGCTCAATGCACACCTTGCAGAGCCCACAGAGTGTTCAGTAACCCTAGTTGTCTTCAAACTTGACACTTCCCTTTCCTCAGAACTCGAAAGAGAGTTCTTATCAGTGTGTTCTATGCACTCACCTAATGCCCTCTTGGCAAAGCTCTACATAACCTGCAGTAGTTCTGTCTTCCCTAAACTCGAAACAAAGTTCCTCCTATGCACTCCTTGCACTTGCTCAATGCCCTCCTGGCAGAGCTCTATAGAACCTCAGACATTCTATCTTCCCTCTCTGTTCTCTCCTCTACACTATCTCTCCTTCAGGATGTTCAGTGATCCTGGGGGTTTTCCTTTGAGTCCAAGATTTCCTCGAGTGTGCCCTCCTGGCACGTCTCTGCATAAATTCCCCAGAATTCAGAAGTGCACTCTATGCACTGGCTTACAAAACCCATAGTGTTCTATCATGCAACCTCTTGCATGAAGCCACAAAGAACTAGACCTGAAAATCAAAAAACCCAACAGACAACAATTTATGTCTGTAACCTACAAATGCGTACAAACATACATCTACAACATATCATATGCACATAAAGACATTTATTCAATTACCCAGAATATCATGCAAGAAAAACTACTCTCTGCTTGTATTAATAAAAATGCCCGATTACAATGTGTTCGAGCTCATACTACCCCAGAGTCTCGGCTCTCCTCTCCTATCTAACCTATTCTCTCTATTCTTCTCTGCGCCTTACTGAAAAAACAAAAATAAGATCTTTTTTACAAAAGGGGGCTCCTCGAGTGCTTCCCCCCATCCTCACCAACTCTCATTAATTACAATTAATTACATTGAATGGGCCATCTAATCCGAATTGGATCCAGATCTCAGCCTTACAACCATTTAAGGCAATTTTCAAATTTTGAAAAACGAGAGGGCCGTGTCTCTCTCCTTCCATTGAATGCGCACTTTGATGTGTTGGTTGAATGGTGCGTAGCTGGCTTGGAGCGATGCTCCTGCATCATACTCCTCTACTGTGAAAAATTCATGAGCTCATGCTCATGAGCTTCCCAGCATGGTTGTCGAAATCCACCTAGATCCCAATCAATTCTTTGGAGTTGTCCATCCGCTCCATCGCTTCGCTGCTGCTGCTACATCTTCCCTACTGCTATGGTAGGTCTCCTCCTACTGAGCTTATCCTCACTAGAAGTTTCTACTACTGACCTCGACATCAGCCTTCTAATATCCTCAATCTCCTCGTCCAGCTATTCCCATGGTTGGCTCTCCTTTTGCGACCTGCTCTACTGCACTTCTTCTCTACAAACGGGTAGATCATCTCGATCCCCCGTGTTATCTTCTTCCTCTGTGACCTCAACTTTCCACCCTACTACAAAATTCAGCTCTGTAGTATTATCCTCCTGACTGACCTGTTGTTCAGTCACCTTCTCTGATAGACTTTCTTCTGCCATTTCCCCTTGTGCTGGTTTAATTTCAGCTTCCTCCAGCTGCTCCTCAGACTGGGATTCTCCTTCATCTTCTGTTGCATGCCTTGGCATTGAAATTATCATTTGTTAAGCTCCCTGGCTGAAATTTCAGAGTGATTCCTCAAAATGCTCCTCTTCTAACATCTGCATGACTGTCTGCTCATGGCAGTCATCTACTGGTTCTGGGTTGTTCAACCAATCCTCCAACATTTCTAGCTCCTTCTCCCAAGGAGTGAGCATCTCAACTGTGTGCTCCTCTTCTTCTCCTTGGGCAGCTTCTGACATCTGATCCATCTCTTTGGCAGTCACAGTTGGTTGTCCTTCCACTATTGTTGCATTGGCAACACACATGATGGCCTCAGCTGGGCTATATGGTAGGAATACCTTTATCCCTCCAATCATCAGAATGCTCTTCTGATCTTCCTTCTCTATCAACTGTCCTTAATGATATGAACTCACCTCTGAGCTCATATTCTCTATCAGCTCCTCTCACTGATCCAAACTCATCCCTGAGTTCATGAGACTTTCAGTCAATCTCATCTTCTCTCCCTTGCCCACCTGGAAATATGGGATTTCTGCCCTGCCCACCTGGCAGTTCACGATATCTTCCAGTGATCTCTCCTCCTCATCATCACTGAGATTTATCCTAGATTTTGGTTCACACACATGAACCACTTCCTCTATGTCTTTGAGGCTTTCAGTGTACCTCAACCATCCTTTCAACAATCTTCATCGTCATCTGGCCAACAATTCTTTGACTGGCCATTTCACCTTTTTTTTCAACGACCATTCATACACTCATCGTGTTCTTGCACTATGTTGCATTCAAAATGCAATCTCCTCCATCCTCGCTCTTATCTCGGCAAGTTCCTTATCCATCTCATCTTTTCCCTTTTGTTGGTAGTCTTTTCTTTGACCACGTCCATGGCCTTCAGTAGCCATATTCTGCCTTCTACCTCCCCTCTTGGCAAGTCTGTTGCTGTCACTCAGCAACTAAGAGCACTTCCAGCATCTCCTACAGTCCACTTGACTGTATCATTTGACTGTTGTGTCCCACAACAACCTTCACCTTTTACCTATCTCCTGCAGGCTCTTCTTCATCTCTTCTTCAAGCTCTTCTTTAGGCTCTAATACCACAACTAGTGCCGACCCCCTACCTCAGCAGGGTCCACTGACCTCCCGGTCTCTGGATCGTTCCAACTTCTAAGCCGAAATGGCTCTTCGGGCTCCTGTTGGAACCCTTGAACAAATCCACAGGTCCCTTTAATTCCCTGGCACAGGCCTTGAGAAAACCTATGCACATGCTCAGCTTTCGACGCCCTTCTCTGTTCTGAACCAACACATAACTCGGTGTTGACTCCTTTCCAACTAGTCCCTTCTTATCTGGTGACCTCAGGCTATGACCCAAGGCTTAAACAACACTCCTTTCACATTTTTGGGTTTTGGGACTTCGACGTTCAAGAGTCCCATCCCTTTTCCTCTTGAAACCCCGAATAATGCGTCCTCCTCGATCAACAACCATAATAGTTTTGCGATTTTGCGAGTCGGGACTTCACGTCTCCCAACTATTGGCCTCTCGAACACCTGGGTCCTGAAATTCTGAAAAGGGATTAACGGGCTTTGGCTCCTCCCTTATACTCCGTCCACGCGACCACCACTCTGTGACTACGCGCTTAACATCAAAGCACTACCGGCTTTCGCGATTCAAGGAAAATCGATGCATGCATTCCCCCTGTTCTCTGTCTTTCGAATCCCCGGTTCACGAAATTCCAAAATCTCTCCCTCTGAGAGATCAATGGCCCAGTCCTTCTGGAACCAACGACCACGATCTAACTGAATCGACGGCTCAAAATCTTTTGGGCCTTTTCCCAAAACCTTGACAGCTTGCCACGTGTCCTCCTATGGACGGTCACGATGCTTTCGGGATTTTAATGAGTCCTCTACTTTTCTTCTACGAGGGTTAAACCACGTTCTCCTCTTTCTGGATCCAATGGTTGTCGGTCCTTTACGCGAGATCTGACGGTCATGATATGATCTTATGTGCACCTCCTAGGGACTAAATCCCATGCATTTATCCTTGATCCAGATCCAACGGTTGGCGCAATTTCATGATTTCGGTGATTGCAAGTATGGGGTGAAACCTCCTCTGCTCCTCCAAACCTTGATTCCCAAATGTGTGGATATCCAAGGGTTTAAACCCCCTGCGCCTTCTCCTGATCCAACGGTTGTCGGGTATGGTGTTAGATCTGACGATTTAGATCTATCCTCCTTGCACTCTCTCCTCCTTTGTGCCTGGATGTAGATTCAATGGTCCAGATATTTCCTCCTAGTGTCGATCCAATGGTAGTTGTGCTCCTCCTCCTGAGCTTGCTCATCTTCCCTTCTCTTGGAAGAAATTCGACGCTCGAAGGTCTCGGCCTTTGATGCTTCCCTTGCGAGCCTGGTTCCTTTGGGTATTTTCTATGTTATAGAAACGCTTCCTCTCCTGAGCTTTGTCAACTTTGAAACCTCGATGGGGTTTCTCAAACTTCTTGTCCTTTCTTCTATTTCTCAATGTGCAAAGGCATTGTTCCTCCTGAGTTTCGAGACTTAGAATAAGTCCACCCGCGCACACTCCTTGTGTTGCTGAGATTTCCTCAATCTCAGGTCCAAAGTATTTCTTGAAAAGAAATGCTTCACGCCCTCTTGGTGCTCCTCTGCTCAATGCACACCTTGCAAAGCCCACAGAGTGTTCAGTAACTCTAGTTGTCTTCGAACTCGACACTTCCCTTTCCTCAGAACTCAAAAGAGAGTTCTTCTCGGTGCATTCTATGCACTCACCCAATGCCCTCTTAGCAGATCTCTATAGAACCTACAGTAGTTCTGTCTTCCCTGAACTCAAAATAGAGTTCCTCTTGTGCACTTCTTGCACTCTCTCAATGCCCTCCTGGTAGAGCTCTATAGAACCTCAGACGTTCTGTCTTCCCTCTCTGTTCTCTCCTCTGCATTGTCTCTCCTTCGGGATGTTCAGTGATCCTGGGGGTTTTCCTTTGAGTCCAAGATTTCCTCGAGTGTTCCATCCTGGCACATATCTATGCACTGGCTTACAAAACCCATAGTGTTCTGTCATGCAACCTCTTGCATGAAGCCACAAAGAACCAGACCTAAAAATCAAAGAACCCAACAGACAACAATTTATGTTTGTAACCTGCAAATGCGTACAAACATACATCTACAACATATCATAAGCACATACAGACATTCATTCAATTACCCAAAATAACATGTAGTAAAAACTCCTCTCTGTTTGTATTAATAAAAATGCCTGATTACAATTTGTTCAAGCTCGGATTGCCCCAGAGTCTCAGTTCGCCTCTCCTATCTAACCTATTCTCTCTATTCTTCTCCGTGCCTTACTTAAAAAACAAAAATAAGATCTTTTTTACAAAAGGGGTCTCCTCGAGCGCTTCCCTCCATCCTCACCAACTCTCATTAATTACAATGAATTACATTGAATGGGCCATCTAATCTGAATTGGATCTAGATCTCAGCCTCACAACCATTTAAGGCAATTTTCAAATTTTGAAAAATGAGAGGGCTGCGTCTCTCTCCTTCCATTGAATGCACACTTTGATGTGATGGCTGGATGGTGTGTAGCTGGCTTGGAGCGATGCTCTTACATCACTCCCACTGTTCACTCTTTTGATAATGTCAATTTTATTTCGGCATGATGCCCTGAGTGAGTGGGAGAGGATGAAGTTTGTTTAATTTGCGAAGTGAGATGGTTTAAGGTGAATCATTTACTAGCTTTATCTTCGGGGTTCATGTATTCCTTTTCATATTTCCTTCTTTCCCTTAAGGTCTTACCAAACCACTAAGAAGACACTTTTTTCATTTCTCCGAAGTTGTTCATCTGCATAGGTTATATAGAGGACTCCTCAAAGAAACTGCAAGTTCCTCAGTGCGTCTCGCGTTTTATAAGAATTATGAGTTAGGAAAAAAGTTCGCTATGTCGCATGATCTAATATCAACCATTGTCTTGCTAAACACAACTTTCAAAAGCATAGAGATCCAGAAAGAAAAAGAAAGCAATCAAAAAGATATTTCACAATCATGAAAACATTCATACAAAACATAAAACAATTTTTTTATTTTATTTGAAACATTGTTTTAGGGCTTGGCCATTTACTGGGAGGGCATCAGGTTCCCCCCTCAGATTCTGCAATTGATAAGTGCCTATCCCAATCTTCTTATCCACCTGGAAAGGTCTGAGCCATAGATTATGAAACTTAGAATGTTTTCCTTTAGGCTCATTTTCTCTGTCCCATTTTAGAACTAAGTCTCCTACTTCAAAATTCTTCTCTTTAGACTTATGCATATCAAACCATCTTTTCACTATCTGTTTGTGAGATAGGAATTTTGACTTAAAATTTTCTCTCTCTTCTTCTAGCATGAGCAGAGTTTCAATCCTTTGTTGTATGACTGATGAGGGGTGTCCTTCAGAATCTTGGGCTAGTTGAAGAGATGGAAGATAAAGCCCATTTGGGAGAATGGCTTCCTACCTGTAGACTAGAAAGTACGGGGAATTTCCTATAGATTCCTTGGGCATGACCCTATCGGCCCATAGAGCATTATGGAGTAGATTATGCCAATTCATTTGTTTGTCTGCAACCGTCTTCTTTAATATCCTCACTAGGTTCTTATTAGTCGATTCTGCCACCCCATTTCCCTGTGGATAATAATTTTTTGAGTACTTAATTATGATCCCTTTTTCCAGAGAAAAATCGATCAATAGGATGGAATAAAAGTAAGTTGCATTATCAAAAACCAAGACATAAGGGACACCAAACCTTGTGATTATCTTTTTTTCTATGAATTGGATCACCACCTTCTCATTTACATGAGTTAGGGGGATGACCTCTGCCCATTTCGTAAGTAATCGGTGGTGGTAAGAATGTACTTGTGTTGTTTTGAAGAACTGGGTGTAATTTATCCTATGATATCCAACCCCCATTGCTCAAAAGGCCTAGAGATAGTCACTGGTTGGAGTGGGACCCCTGCTCTCTTCTCCCTCCCAATTCTTATTTGACAAGTCTTCCAGTTTCTAGCGTAGGTGTGAGCGTCTTTGAACAAGGTGGGCCAATAATAGCCAGCTCTCAGTATCTTATGAGCGGTGGTGTTTCCTACGAAATGCCCACTGACAGGGTCATCATGGAGCTCTTTCAAAACTTTGTCTGCATATTCATGTTTGAGGCATCTTAATAGTACCCCATCATAATTAATCTGGAAGAGTACTGAATTTTTGAGGCGATATTGTGGGGATTTTAACCCGAGATCTCTCCTTTCCCTAAGGTTGAGATTTTCTGGGCAAGTCCCATGGTGTAAGAGATAATTCAAATTATCATACCAAGACTCCGGCCCTGGGGAAATGTATGAATCTTCACCACACCATAATGCTATTTCATTCTCTCATCCGGGATCTTCATTTACTTGGTCTTGGGCTTCAATTGCAAGTTTTCACAACCCTTGCCCTTTTACTAGTTTGGCAGATTTTATATCTAGATCAAATTCTTGAACTATTGCCATCCAGTTCCCTCTTCTTTCCCCCATCACCTGTTGAGTAAATAGGGATCGGACCGCAGGGTGAGACACGATTAATTTGGTGTGGTTCTTGAGGATCTAAGACCTACAGTGTTTCACTGCTTTATTAACTGCATAAGCTTTTTTATCTACAATAGGATAATTTAGTTTGGCTCCTTGGAGGTTTGTACTCATGAATGGCATCGGGGCCTCATTGTTTTCATCATCCTTCTGAGTCAATACCACAACTAACAATTGGTCGAAGGAGAAAGTATTGAGGAAGAAATCTCTATTGAAATCGGGACTTCGTAACACGGGGGCTTGAGATATAACACTCTTGATGTTGCTGAAATCATCCTTTCGTTCATCATCCCACTTAAATTTGGTGTCTTTGTGAATCATCTTTTGTAAGGGTTTGATAGTTTCCGTGAAATCGGGAGTGAATTTGATCAGCAGATCAAATTTTGCTCAAAAATTCATAGTGTTCAGAATCGATTCAAATCGAACGAGAGCGTAGGCCTCGTCGTTACGAACCCAACACAAATCATCTGGGTTCAAACGGATGTCGGGAGCGAGAGATATCGCGTTCTGTTCAAAATGACAAACATGCAAAAAAGGGATGTTGACTGTACAGTTCGTACGGAAGCTGACGTGGCAGTCCGTACGACACATGGCAGGTTGTACGACACATGGAAGACATTCATTGGAACAGTTGGCATGTGACATGGCTTGTTGACAACGAATGGGATGGAGACACGTGGCCCAATCAATGGCCGCCACGTGTCACTTGTTTATTGGTTAAAATCTTTGCACTTGGCAGGAGTCGACCCCGTGACCTCCGGGTGGGGTAAAGATTTGGGAAAGGCTGCCCAACCGGTGTGCCCACACATGTTACTTAATATATAAATGCATTGTAATATATTTAACATTGTAAAAATGTGAGTTGGGGCATGAACCGGGCCGGGGCTAAGCCCCGACCCATGGTTATATTGTATTGCATACGACGAGTGCTACGGTGGTTAGACCCACCATAATATATGTTGTAACCATTTGAATGTGCGCAGTTTGGTTAACATGTGACCAATGTGTATGCGTGCGGGTTTAAACCTTATGGTTATGTCAACAGTTTGGAACTTTAGCCCTGTTGTGCAATAGAGAGCGGTCATGTGGTGACCATGTGCCCACGGGCCTTGGTGGTTAAGGTCGGCACGTAACTGTTCGACAGTTTGGAATTTTTGTGGGGTTGTGCCTAGTGCCAAGTTTTTACGCTTTAAAATTCGTGTGGGCTAGGTTGAGCCAAGAGAGGTGTGTTTTGTAGATGCAGAGACAACAAGCTTGAAGGGGGGACTTCCAAGAAGCCTATATTCTTCATTTTTTGGCCAAACGAGGTGCCGAAAAATCCCAGCTAGGGGGTTTTGGATGTTCTGAAGCCATTGGAGCAGTCTATTTGGCATTTTAAGCATTGTAAAGCACATTTTTGAGCACTTTGAGCAAATAATACTCATGATCCATTGGAAGCTGGACCAGGATATGTAGCCCAAGAGAAGGGTGAACTCCTTTATCATTTGATGTGTTATGTGTTTTCTATTCACTGATTATGCTATTGTTTATATGCATCTTGAATGAGTAAATCCTATTTAAGTTGTGTTGCAAAGTTGATCCATTTGCATTTTAACACATAAATTTTACTTGCAAATATTTTCAAGAATACAAGTCTTCTTCATTTTTAGATCAAGATGGTATGAGAGCATAGGTTTTTGAAGACTTGATTATTTGCAAGTGTTTTGTTTTCTGATGCTCACAAGGTTGAAACTCACAAGAGGATAAGGTCAACTTGTAGAGCCAAGTTCTCA